>DWNR01000932.1:0-16957 GCA_018250455.1 Polygonus leo | reverse complement strand
GGCAAGTATGCCAGAACCGTGCCGTTTGGCACTCGATACTCTCTACCTACCCCGTTAGGGATTTGGCGTGAAGATGTGTGTGCGTGTGTGTGCGAAAACTTTAAAGTATTTTATTATATTAACTTTACTCGAATCAAAGAAGACGTACTTGTATCATCAATAGTATTTTAAATGGATTACTCTTTTGGGTCTGGGTGAGTGTACATTGGTTCTGTGTGTATGGCTCCAACAAGAAATCCTAATCGGCTATTTAGAATTCTTATCTCAAAAAAAATTATCAGTATATGCTAAAAATAAAATCCTACTAAAATTATAAAAGAGAAAGTTTGTAAGTATGAATGTTTGTTACTCTTTCACGTAAAAACTACTGAATGGATTTTAAAGAAATTTTACAATAATATAGCTTGTACATCAGAATAAAACATAGGCATACAAATTTTTCATATTTTTTATGGCACTCGGCACACGATAACTAATAAAATCCAATTACATTCACAGCACCAAAATATATCAAGCGCTTGATCCATCTAATATCGTTTTCAAAAAAAGTGACACGCCAAATCGAGTTACGAAAGTTTTATTCGAGAGGATCACTCACAACAAACGAGCCACAAAACGATGAAAAACAATACTGGAACCGTATTGTTTGTAGTGATGCATTATCCGATCCGATTTTTTCCAATATCGATACAACATTTTTTTATAGTTTAAAGGTAGCAAACGAGCATGCAGTCCACCTGCTGGCAAGTGGCTACTGCCGCCTATGGACATTAGTAATCATCCCTGCGTACGATTACTGCGTACCTGTGCGGTTGATCACAAATGTGTTGCTACCTTTGAAGACTAAGATGTTCGCCTCGGGTTTAAGTATAACCGGCAACCACGCCTCTCCAAACCCAAACACAATAAATTGCTTCACGGAGGATTATGAGGATGGCGGTGGTACCTCCCCGGTCGGAAACGAGCTACAAGCTACAAGCGTAACTACAAGCGTGGTGGTACCTCCCCGATCTAACTAGACAACTTATATCATCTGGAAAATAATCATTGTTCCTATAATAATATTTGGATCACACACACACACACGCACACACACACACACACACATCTTCACCCCAAATCACTAAAGGGGTAGGCAGAGAGTATCGAGTGCCAAATGGCACGGTTCTGACATACTTGCCTAGCTTCTTCCACTTTCATAACTCTCCTCATACAAACACGCCAATTATATATATAATATATTATTCATATAATTTAATATATATCGATATTTGGATCTATCCACAAAATCGATACCCGATATAGTATCAAACTTACATCACTAATAGTCTACTCCACTCAACGTTCTTATTTTATTTCTCTATCCGCGATGTAAACAAAAAACCGGCCGCAGCGCAATCAAAGCTTTTAAGATACAGATCTCAAAACTAAAAGGCGATGCTTTGTGATTTTAATTAACTTGTGAACGGCACCATTGACTGGAGCAATATTTTCCTACTAATGCGTGCAGTCAGTACAGAACAGCGGTTCTCAAAATAGATAATATTAATATTGCAATGGTGTTGCCACAATGTCTGTCTATTACTATTACAAACATTTATTTACTCCGTGAAGAAATTTTTGCGTTTCGGTTTGGTGAGGCGTGGTTTTCTTAGTCCTTAGAATACGGTAGCAACGCATCTGTGATCAAATTTAGGTATGATCTAATAGTACGACAGTGACTACTTACCATCATGTGGACTGCATGCTCGTTTGCTAACTTTATACGCTGAAAAAGAAACAAATAATACTTTCTTCGTGTGTCACCCCCACATTGTGTCGTCAGTTCTAAGTATTTATACGTCGAGTTATGTACACAAAAACCCAGACCCAGAACAGAAACACATAACTAACTATATAGTATTACTAACAGAGCCATATTAATCCGTTCATCACAACCCATTATTGTCCCTCTGCTGGGCAAGGGCTCCTTACACAATGAGAAGGATTTAGGCCATAGTCCACCGCGTAGGTCAAGTGCGAATTAGTAGACTTCACACACACTTGAGATTTTTTTTACAATCTTTTGGGCATGCAGGTTTCCTCACGATGTTTTCCTTCACCGAAAAGCAAATGATTATTTATGATTCGAATCTGGACCCTACGTGTGAAAGGGGCCACTCACGGTGACGCTGGAATGTTGTCCATGTTGACAGTATATCCATTAGAATAAGACAATTATATTATATTATACCCATGTATATATTCGCGCCACACGTTCGGCACATTTCAACAATCAGTATGACATGAGAAAAAGAAATATCAAACTATTTTTGTTAGAAGTGCGATAAGAATAAAATTCCTCACTAGAGCCGTTCGCACTACACGTTCGGCACACATTCATGTAGATTAGTTTTAGTACCATCAATAAACTGTCGCGTGTGCGTGTGCTTGTTGTCCGGACCGTCAGTCACGCTCGTTGTGTGGTGACCACTCACGGTGACCGCTGGAATGCTGTCCATGTAAACAGTATGTCCATTAGTATTTGGTACACCACCATTAGATCTCATAATTGTGTAGAGAAAGTAAAACTACTGCAGGATTATTATGAAAGGAATTATTTGTATGTCATTATCTGGATACAGAATTTAGTGTTATTTATAAATTATGATGTTCTATCGGTTAGTTATTGTAAAAAGCAGTGATAAGAATTTTGACACCTAATGTTGTAGCTCGGAGGTACGAATCTGCCAAACGTTTATAATATATATTTTATCGAAATATTTATCATAGGTAAATATTAGCACATATTGATTATTTGCTTTATTGAAGAAATGTCGCCAAAATGCTATAGAGCTCGCTACAAAATTCCAAAATATTCACAGAATACACTAATTCAACATTAATAAAAAAATGCACAATTCACAATACATCGGCTTTGAGAGCTTATTTCAAGTTAGGATATAAGGAAAAAATGGACGGAAAAAATCTCCCAGCACTCTTTTGAAAGAAAACCAGGTTGTTTACTTATCTGCGTAGTCGACTACACCTAATCTAGACTTTCAACAATCTTTAAAGAGAATAAATTAAAATGGACGGATAACCTAAATTTATGCTGACGAACTTAATAAGAGAAGTCAACTGAGAAAAACATTCAATTGCTTATTAATAAATACAAATGGAAATTAAAAGCTGGAGTTAATGAGCCGAATGCGCACGCTCGTTCGATTAATTAGCGAACTCAATTTGTTTTGAAGCTCAAACAGGCAAGTGGTTCAGACGACATTAATTGTTAAAGATGATATTTTAATAAATTATAGGTGGTACAACTCATGTAGTTCAACCGGGCCCATTTTCATAATCCTCCGTGAAGCAATTCTCCTGCTTAGGTTTCAGAGAAGCGGCAATTAGGCTAGCACATCGCATCATATCTCATACGAGGTGAACATCTTTGCTTTAGGTGGCAACGCACCTTTTTATGATATAAAGGTAGCAAACAAGCATGCAGGCCATCTGATAAGTGGTCACTGCCGTCCGTGGACATCAGTAATCATCCCCAAGTACGATTAAATCATACCTAAGTTTGATCACAGATGCGTTGCTACTCCTATGGAATAAAACGTTCACGTCGTGAATACGAGTAAGTATAGCCGGCTACCAGACCTCTCCAAACCGAAACGCAATAATTGCTTCACGGAGGATTATGAGGGTGGCGGTACCTCCTGTGTCGAACTAAACGAGTTCTACCACCTGGCATCTGTGGTTTAAAGCAAGCGTACCTACTTGACTTACGTGGGCATACTCGCTGGCTATGTTCTTACGTCAAAAAATAAAACAAATGCTAGCTAAGCCACGCGTTTCTCCAACAGACTTCAATTTGATTTGTTTGTATAGTTTTCCTTTTTCCTAAGAACATTGATCAACCGTTAGTTTATAATCTAAAGCGTAGCATCATTAATCATCGGCTCATCAGCTGCTTCTCTGTTTGATCGCTGAATCGACTCTAATCCATCTGATAGCCGCGAGTTCACACACTCTTTGTGCTCCAAATCGTTTTAAATTAAACTTCACAGATGAGTTGCCGTCAATTCAATATAATTACAGCCATTCAAATGTATAATTTTATAGGAAGCTCAATTTATCTTGTTTGTCTATGTTGTGTCTGGTTAAGTAGAAACTGCTTTCTCGGACTGACAAGGTAGCGAAAGATGTTTTGATATTATATCGAGTTAATATTTTTTACACAAACTAAAGCATTGTATTAGGTTAGCTACATTTAATTTGTTATTTCTTTTCTACTAAGTAGCGTACACTTTACATATTTTCTACTCTATGATCACATGTTTATACCTACAGGAATATATATACACATACTCAAGTACACAAACTTACATCTCTGAGGTCATTATTTCATTTACATTATATAATTGCTTTCGGGCCGAATCCGACGAGGAAAATAGCTTATTCAATATAAAGCATCCACATTACCATCACTCATCTGCCTTCTCATTGTCGCTAACTACCTAACAGTATTCTATTAAAACAATTACGTTCATTGAGCCAACCATTGCTCGAGCTGCGTGGGCGCATTTGTTTGCCGACGACGCCATATTTGTCATCGCTCGAATTTATTTTTTCTTTGTGCCCGCTTTTTAGAATGGCGGATTACCGAGCGCCATTTGTAACGCCAAATATGTCACAGATTATAAAGGACTGGAGCTCCATGGACAAAGGTGTCTGTGGAGCGATTTGTCCGAGTCACGGTGAGAAAGGCAGAAGGATCGTGGCTTCGAGAGATTAACAGTAAAACAAAGCAGGAAGCGTGGAGCGCATCTGCCCGCACTCGTAATAACTCTCGAGCGAGACCTGTATTTCTTATCTCCGTACAACAGTAAATAGAAACGATTAATATTTAGAGACTCGTGAAGTTTAGTTCACTCGCAGACACGCAAACAGGACGCTCGAATATTAATACTCGGCCATTTGCAATAGAACGCGAATGGGAATTTATCTTCTATTAAAATAATATGTTTCTCAGATTCATTTCATTTTACAACTTAATTAACATCACGTGAAAATGTTGCTGTGTTGAATATTAATGAACATTAATAAATATGTCCGAATAATTAAAATCTGTCCGCGGTATCGACGCAACATTTCAAAACATTGCTTTTACGTTTAACATCATACTATATCATTGATCCAGAGAAGTTTCATTTACTTAGATTACATTAGACAAGAGTCGTTCGAAGCATAAAGTAAAGGCCGGTACTTTCAAGATTATTTCGCTAAAATATTACTATCGATCATAAAAGATTGCGTTAGTAGAAAGTTTTATTAAACCTTTCACAATTAATAAATCACTTTTAGATTTTAAAATTGGATAGCACGAAATCTCTTAAAACTTATGACTTAAAACGTTGTAAAATCAAAACTATTCTCCTCGATTGTAAGCGAATAGTCGATTAAGCAGACAGTTCGGTTTGTCTATGGCGGAACAATGGCGTGTTTGTCTATGGCTTGTTGCATGATAAAAGGCGGGTAATAGCGCAGATAAGCGCTCCCTACAAACAGCGCATTATGGGACCATCTCACCACAAAACCAAGTTCTTGGTGGAACGTATTCGGGTCTTCATACGGAGTATACATTGCGGGGCTTCTATACGAAATATTTCCATGGTGGTTAACTACGTGAGCAATGGATTTTCGTTCAAAAGATACATCACACGATGATAAAACGTTATTGTAGTTATAGGTAACAGAGTGCACCAGCGCATTTGCTTTTACAATTGCTCTCCACTGTTTCTTCACATAAACATGTGGATTTTGATAAAAATCTGTTTTAAATATAATGAATATTTGATCGCTTGTAGCACTACGATTTCATGATACATGGTACCACGAACACATAAAAAGCTTGTATGTATTGCATTCAGGTGTCTCAAAACAGTCCTTAGTTACTCGGCGTGAAAGGAAAGGTTTCGTTTGTATTTTGTATTGACTAATTGTTTATGATGATTTATTTATTATTGGGATACCACGGCAAGTCCCGGACAGAAATTCGCAAGAACGTTCTACTCGTGACTATCATAGGAAGACCTGGTGGCGTACAATAATTTCGGAAGAGTATTGCCTTCTCTTCGATAAGACAAGAATGAATGAAGGCCAAGATCACCGAAGTCAACATGATTGCCCAAGCCAAGGTTGACTTCTGTGTACCCTTCGGACCATTTAGAGGACAATGGACTAGGAAATCAAGGTCGGAAAGTTTGTCGATTTCAAGTAGGATTTATTTTGACAGTCCTTGGCTGGTACTACCGTCAGATGGATTGTTTCCTAATTTTAAACTCAAAAATTCTAAATAGGTTTTCTTTGATATTATAACTTTGAATTAAAATGGAATTAACAATTACGCTCTGAAGACTAAATTGCCTTGTAGTGAAGGCGTTTAGCGACATCCACGAGACGACAGGATATTATCTAAGAGAGCCATCTGTATGTATTTCTAATGGCGACGCATGTATTGGCGTCATATTAATAAAACATTCGGCCGTGAGTTCGCGAGATGTATCAGTTTTTGCGTGTGAGCGCGAGAACTGCCGTATGAATTATTTATGCCGGTTATGGTGGAAATACCAATAAACATTGTATTCAAATGGTAGCGGTCATAAACTTTGCTTCGGTAACGTAACTGTGGTAACATAAGAGATTTCTTTTAATACTAATTATTAAGTAACACTGTATGAGTTTTATTAAGTGTATATACTTTATAATGAACTATTTGACCTGGCAAACGTTGTTCTACCATATAAAGTATAAATTTTTCCCGTTTTATTTAAATTTCGTTGATACTAAGCTCCTATTGGTCGTAGCGTGATGTTATATAGCTTTCCTCAATGAAGGCTATCTGACAATAAAATATGTTTTCAATTCAAACGAGTAGTTTCTCAGATTAGCGCGTTTAAACAAACAAACTCTACTATTTTAAAATATTAGTATAGATAAAAAGCTTTTGAATTTGATTTTAGAGCGGACCCGGACAATGTGATAACTCGATCACTAATTATTTCTCTAACGATTTTATTTCTATAATTAATATTGGGAATACTTTCGATACTATTGCTATTCAAATCCATGTTCTAGATATTACAAAAATCCACCTTGGATTTTTGTATGCGTAAACGTTTGTAAAATATATGTGGTATAGAGTTTGGTTCATTGTTTCGTCTTCTTAACGAGACGCTTTGGAAACGGTAATAGCTTATTGACGTTCAAAAATATGCCTGTAAAAATCGAGTAGAATATTTTAAATTTTAATTAATTTTGAAAAAAAAATGATTGATTATAATCGATATACCCTGAAACTGATGAGCCGGTTTTATTTTTTTACAAATAAGAATCTATTACTCCTATATATCTTCAAGAGCATCGTGTAACTTTTAATTTAGCTAGTTATAAATAATAATTTAAATTACAAGCATTTTTGTAATTTAAACATTTTTTTAAATAAAGATACATCTATATTATGGCATAGGCTCTTCCTATGACTGTGAAAGGACACAGCTTATGAAATAAAACTTTAAACGGTCACAACTTTGTCAACGCTTCATCACTATGCCGACGGATCTGTTGTAAAGGATGGTACAAGATGGTTACCAGTTTTTTGTTGCAATTTATTTTTATGGTACAGTGAAGGATGTGAGACGCGCAGGAAGCGATATGAAATAGAAATGTTAAACAGAAATATTCCTAATACAATAGTTTTTGCGATGACTCATCTTTTAACTTTGTAATAGATTCACATATCATATATGTTATTAATATATAGAATCATCATAAAAGATCTGGTATTTTCAAAGATAAAAATCTTTGATAATATTCACATATGATTCACATATCATATATGTTATTAATATGTAGAATCATTTTGAAAATACCAGAGAGGCGTGATTACCGGCTATACTTGTACACGAGGCTAACATCTTATTCTTAAAGGGTAGCAACGCATCTGTGATCAAACTTAGGTATGATTTAATCGTATTTAGGGATGATTGCTGATGTCCATGGGCGGTAGTGACCACTTAGCATCAGGTGGACAGCGTGCTCGTTTGCTACCTTAAGACGTTAAACGCAAATGCATACATATATTTAAACTAAACTGTATGTACCTATTTTGAGAAAGAAATGTTTAATTTAACAGTTACATTCGTGGCAAGAGAGAATAATGCGATAGTAGAAAAACCAACGGCAGTTTCCTTGTAAACGCGAAACAAGAATAAAGTCGTTTGTGGCTTCATCTTACTTCCACGAGGCAGGAATTTCATGTACTACAATGTAACTGAATGTTTTACTACCAACCACTGGAAACAATGTAGTGGGATGTTTTTATAGACCTTTGTAGAAGTTGTAGTAATTTAAGTGTTAATCAAATTCCAAGTTTAATGTGAATTGCTTTAATGTACAATTTTTATGTCCATTCTTCTGGTATTTTGGTACAATATGGAAGAAGCAAATGAGCTTGAAGTCCTACCGATGTACCAAACTGCTTACGGTTCGCCATGTGCGGTACCACCGCTATATTCATTTCCGTGAACCATCTGAAACCACAGGGGTGACGACATTAATGTTAGATATCAGGTAGGACTATAATCCTATTTTAAGTTTCTCCTCCAAATATACGAATTCGATCTCCTAAACATAATGAAATATAAAAAAAACTTACGTCACAGTGTTCGTTATTGAACTCGTCCGAAACGGCTTCAACAGTTTTTATATATGAAATGTTTTGGGTGGGTATATTTGGAAGAATAATAGGTCGTAGGCCACTTGTTATACCTCTAGGTTTTGAGGGTGACCCTAACGACATTTATTTTTAGTTTTTGGACTTCTTTATGATTGGAATCAAATAATACTTAAACCACAAAAAAAAAATGTTTGCTGGGAGAGCTAGTACGGCTACCTAGTAGAAGTATATATTATTATTATTACATCTTCACGCCAAATCCCTAACGGGGTAGGCAGAGAGTATTGTGTGCCGAACGGCACGGTTCTGGCATACTTGCCTAGCTTCTTCCATAGAAGTATATATGATATATTAAATACTCGATAGCTGTTTAATATAGTTCGTATGCCAATGCCCATGGTACACCGATTGCCATAGAACCTCAGCCAAGCAAATATCTGACTGATTATCAATATCTCTATATGTATTTGTGTCCTTATCCATATATTCATAACCACAATAATTATTTCTTATTCAAGCAACAATAACCGCATCCATTGATTTACAGCTTAACTGTTACGCGAAGTTACTACAAAATGAAATAAGCTATTCCCGTTTAGTTTTACGCTCCCGCCACACGCACACCATGCCATAAGCGCTCGCTTAATTGAATAACGGAGTACTATTGTAAAATAATGGAAGAAGTAGTACCTCAGGATGTTAGTGTGCCATAATGTTGAACAAAGGTTGACTAGAAAATACTTTTTTCAATAGTATAAAGGTGCAAGGTGTACGAGTTCACCTGATTCTAAGTGGTCACTGCCGCCCATGGACATCAGTAATCATTCCCAAGTACAATTGAATCGTACCTCAATTCGATCAATGATGCATTCAAATTCAATTTCAGTTTCAAAACTTTTTATTAAGGTATATACATATGCTTAATGAAAGTCCGACGAAATAATAATAATTCATTCGTTCATCGGCTTTGAGCGCCCCTTTTAGGTTAGGGTAGACCGGTAGAAAAAAGCCGACGGAAAAAAACTCCCGGCACTCTTTTAAAAATCAGTTATACAAGATTATTCATCGTGCTCTATAGCATTGGAACATGTGAATCAATATTAGTTCGCTGCCTTCAACGTTGCTATCTCTGAGGACTGTGATGTTCGCCTCGTGTATAAGTATAGCCGGAAACCACGCCTCTCAAACCGAAACACAATAAATTGCTTCACGGAGGATTATAAGGATGGCGATGTTGCATGCCCGGGCGACCTGACTACTCGGTCCAAAGTACCGTCAGATAGATACCATTGACTTTATAGAATTTATACCTGTCATAAATATCCTAGTCATTAACATCTGATAAGCGAATAATTAACCGATCGCATCTTCTTTTACCGTTTAGCTGTGAAATGCTATTTATAGGAAATTATCTGCGTAATAGTGTTACTATCTACTTGACTTTGAACCTCGCTGTAAACCTTTCATTTTAAAGATGATTCTAGCTATACGACGCTATATCGTTGGTTTTCTGTGAATTGGCGATAAAAAGCTACGTTAGTTGACTATTATTCTCAAAACCAAGTGCAATGTTTAGGTTTAACACATTTTTAATTTAAAATTCGATTTGAAAACAGATTTTCCCGATGGTAGAAGTCGTTTTGGTAGACCGGGGAGTTATTATCGTCACCCTTCCATGAAACAACACACAAAGCGAACAGCTTAGTAATCGGAGTAGTAAAGGAACTGTGGTCAACTTAGGATACGATTCTAAGGTACTTGGTGGTTGATTACAAATATCCATTGAAGGCATCGACCACTTACCACTAGGTGGCCTGCATGCCCGATTGCCCTTGCCCTTTATTCAATAAAAAATTAAATTATTCTACAGCATTATGATTACTAGAATATATATTTTAAATCAAATCAAACAACAATGTTAACGTAGAACTTAAGGTCTGTGCAACAAACCGTAGTAAGTATAAAACAATAGTTCAGAGAATCTCAATCTTGGGCCGCTTGACTCATTAGCGGGACACAGACTTATAGGGTCCTCAACGCCTGTCTTCCAACTTTCGTAGGGTTGCCTCATTGCAGACAATTAACTGTATATTTTAGTTCATAAAATATTTTTTTAATATATGCACAGATAATATAATTGTAATAATATAAATAACAGAAATAGGCTAAAATAATTGTTTTACTTTTACTTTTTTTAATACATTACTAAATCATAACTCATTTATAGTAAGTGTCCTCGGGTTGGAGGAAGCAGCTAACAGTAATACTTATTTTACTTATTTTTTTACTAGCTACTAGGTGGTAGAAAATGTTTAGTTCGACCGGGGAGGTACCACTGCCATCCTAACAATCCTCTGTGAAGCAATTATTGTGTTTGGAGAGGCGTGGTTGCCGGCCATACGTATACACGAGGCGAACATCTTAGTCCTCCGGGGTAGCAACGCATCTGTGATCAAACATAGGTATAATTTTATTGTACCTGGGCCTGGCTGATGCGCATGGGTGGCAGTGACCACTTACCATTAGCTGGAGTGAACGCTCGTTTGCTACCTTTATACAATAGAAAATAGCTTCTATTGCGTCTTGCGTCTGCTATTGCATGCGGTATTACCTAATTTTGTCATCTACTTTGAATTTATAATGTTTTTTGGAAAATAGGTAAAGTACAACAACCCTACTGCGTCCACCTGCTCGTCGTATGCAAATGTTTGTTGTTGCGACTGTCTATTTATATATAAGCATCCCACGTAAATTTGTACACATTTCTAAAGTTTGGAGTAGAATTAAATAATGTCCAGAGGTAACGACAATTGAAATTGTCGTTAAATATCATTTTTAACGGTTAAGTACAAGATATCTATAAAATTATCAGTAATTAATCTTCCACTATGTCATCGACGATGGTAATACGACATTTATTTTTAACGAGATTTTTGCTCTCAGCTTCGGATGTAGTATTACACAATTTTGTCATTGATTTTGTATATATAACTTACTAATATTTTAAAAATAGGTAAAACGCAACAACCCTACCGACACCACCTGTCCGTCGTATGAAGTCGTCCCACGCGTTGTTTCCCGCAAACACTGCAGCATCACTGCGCGCAACGGGACTCGAGGGTGCTCCACACGAGACGCACTCCGCTTCAATTAAACGCGATGACAAAACGATGTTCTTACAACTTGAATGTTAACATAAGCAAATGTTTATTGTTGCGACTGTCTGTTGAAACTGGGTTTATGAATACGCTTCCCACGTAAGCGTGCTCTCTCAGATCTCTAGTAGAATCTTATTAAGTGATGTCTATAAGTAACGACAATTGAAATTGCTGTGTTTATTTCTGAACGTAAACTAGACATGCTTAGCGTTGTCAGGTGTTAATTGCCTACTATGTCATGGTTGCTAGTAATGGAGTAATTAATTTTAATTACACATCGTATATGTTATTTACATTCAATGGCTTTTAGTTAACTTAATTTGATTTTGGAATTAAATACATATTTACCTTAAAACAATTTTAAAAAGTTTCTTTTACGGAAAAGAAACTTTTACCGTATACGAAACCAGCCAAAATTAAAGTATAAAACTTTAAAGGGAAGTCCCCACCTTCCCTTTAAAGTTTTAAAGGGCAATTTAAAGAATTATAACATAAATAGGTAATAAAGTCTTTCAAATGACTTCTACACTAACAGCACGATCATAGTTACAGCCCATTGTTGCACTGCTGGGCATGATATCCTTTCACAATGAGAAATATTTCTGTTCTGTATTCCCCTGCAGTGAATAAGTGCGAATTAATGGACTTCACACACCCTTGATCTACTTTTTTTACAATTTGTTAGGTGCGTAAGTTTCCTTGCGTTATTTCCCTTCGCCAAAAACAAGTAATAATTTAAATTAAGTACATTTATAATATGAAAAATCAGGGGTACCTGTGATTCGAAATCTGGTCTCACGTGATATTTATAATAAGTAGACTAAAAATATTTTTCTCAAAGGAAATTGTATATCTGAAAAAAAGGACATTAGTTATGTATTTCGCTTCATGAGAATTATGCAAATGATTTGCAAAAGAATCTATTCAATCAATTCATTTAATCCCAGTTCTTCTAATTCAATTCCCTTTCATTCTTTCCATTACATTTTTCCCCGTTTCATCTTATTTCACTTCATTTCATTTCACGGTCCGTTCGCTCGGCAGCGCATTTATAGCAGATTGCGGCGCTCTTCATTAGCAATAAACAACCGCTCGTGGCGCTCGGGCAACTGCTTCGCCCGCCTGACCCGCGCGATCCACTACCGATATACTGTAGCGAGCTATTGTAGAAACTTAACTTTGTTTTAGGATCATTTTAGTAAAGAAACATCTGAGCTTTATGTAAAAGTGGGATGATTCGGACGTATGTTATTGTAAACATTAAAATTTAAATTTGTAAAATTACAAATAGTACTTAGGAAAATCTATATGCTCTGAAATTTACAGTAGTAAAGAATATCTCAAATCATCATTTTTAGCAATTATGCCATCGTACTCTCGTAACAAAGGCATTTTCGTAATGACATAGTAACTCGCTTACATGCTCACGCATTGTCCCGAGATTGTGATTAAATTAAATAGATATTTATTTTAATTCACCTTCAGTAAAAATATGAAATAAAACATGTATCTATAAGCATACGCCATTACCACAATATGATATTGTTGGGACTTCACGTTGTTTTAAAATCATCTTAGTAACGAAACGCTTGAGATTTATGTAAATGAAGGATGATTCGGACGTAAGTTATTATAAACTTTAATATTTAAATTTGTAAAATTACTTCTAGGACTTAGGAGAATCCATATGCTTTGAAATTTTCAGTAGTAAAGAATATCTCAAATCTTCATTTTTATCAATTAGGCCATCGTACTTTCATGATAAAAGTAATTTTCGTAATGACATAGTAACTCGCTTACTTGCTCACGCATTGTCCTGAGTTTGTGATTAAATTAAACAGATATTTATTTTAATTCATCTTCAATAAAAAATATTAAATAAAACATGTCTTTATAAACATACGCCATTTCCACAATGTGACTTTGACTTAACACTTTACCTTTTTTTGAAATTCATTTAATTCTTTATTAAATGCTAAAAATGAACACTTGAACAGTTGCCTTTTCACAATAATGCTACTCTAACTTGTGCTTTAGGTCATATTCACAGTACAACTGCGGCAGACTTGCTCGACAGCGCTTTATTGCAGATTGTACGCTGCTTCATTAGCAATAAACAACCGCTCGTGGCGCTCGGGCATCCGCTTCGCCCGCCTGACCCGCGCGATCCATTGCCGATATACGTGCAGCGAGCTATTGTTGGGACTTTACTTTGTTTAAGGATCATTTTAGTAAAAAAAACATTTAAGATTTATGTAAAAACGACTGATTGATAATACACTCCTGGTATTGTAAAAAATGAAACTATAATGTAAAAAATCTAAGGGCCTATAATGTTTTTCCTGCCCCGAAGTACAAGTAATAAAACATTTTAAATCGCACGTTAATCAAAGTGCGGGCCTGGGTTCAAATTCGGACCCACTGTGTGATAAATTGACTTCTTAACCACTGTGCTAAACTAACTGCTTAAAACTATAATAGAGTTAAATAAATAAAATTGATCGTAGAAATCGTAATATATTTGTTCATAATAATTCGCTGTCAAAATTACGACTCTATTTAACATTCGTCGCAACATAACCTGTCTATGAACATTAATCAAATAAAATCCGCGAGCTAAATGCCATTAAGTGATTTCATTTAAATGGCGTTTTAAGTACACAGCACAAATAAATATAGTATTTAAATACGAGCCATTCTCTCGACCTGGCCGTAATGGCTGTTTGCCGTGCCGGACGCCATTAACGAGACAATTAGCGCTAGAGCCTCGAACCTGGGACCTGTCTGATCAACATGTTTGCAAACTTAACTCATGATAGCTATCATATGAGTACGTTTAAAGTTTCCGCGTTGATGCTGTATGTGCATTGTTGGATATTTTCGTGAGTTGTTAAATGATGTAGTTACTCTTAGTTGGCTATGCAACCATGAAAATGTTATAACTTTTGTAGTTATCGATTTACTAGACTGAAACAAGTAATGAAATAAGTTACGAGCGTCAAGTAAATCACTAAATATTAAATGAATGGTTCGTTAGTTGACTTTGAGTGCGGCAGTAAATCACTTTGCAAGTACAAAAACAACAAGAATCATATTAAAAATTATCACATACCCTACAGGTCCATGCGGAATAATTTGAATAAATAGATACAGGAATAACTTACCCCACTTTTTATAATACCAGACCCCAGTAACTTAACTGCCATAACTGGATCTCTCCTTTCTTTGTATAATAATAATACCTTTGTTGTGTTTATTTTACGCGTAGTTTTTTCCTGCCATGGTACGGTATTTCCTCCTACAATTTTGGGAAAAGATTTAATAATTCAGCCCTGTCACAAAATTCGTCCTTAGCTGATGACTTCTATTGATAAACCTATTGGTAATATAACCCTATTAAATTTTAGATTCATAAGGATTTTTAAGGATTTTCCTTTTTTTGTCAGTAAGTGAGTGAACTACTTTCGCTTTTATTTATAGTTTGATTTAGTGTAATTGGCAGAACTTTCTTCATTATTCTGATCATTATTAATGAATTATTTCATTATTCATATCACAGATAATTTCACTTTATATCATATAAATTATTACAGACCATTTGTAAATTTCGCTTTGCAGTTTTTATTAAAGCTAGCTGGGACAGCTCACTGTGAATTGTTACTGCATATTAAATAAAGACGTGGCTGATATCTCAGAGATCAGATCAACTGAACAAGATATAATCTCACGCGATTCCACTGACCAACGCTTTACTGAGGATTAAGTGTATAATAATAAAAAAATAAATAGAAATAATGTAAGAAAAAATCGTTTTCTTGTAGAGATACCCCGTCAATTTCTTACAGAAATTCAAGTATTCCTTCTTTACAGTTCAAATAGTACTGTCAGTGGTCAGTAAATAAAAGATAAATAGTTTTGAATTAGTGATATTAACGCAACTCTTAACTTCGTCTGTTTTTTGGGAGTTCAGATTTTGTTGCCGACCATATATTCATATATATTTTATATTCAAGACGAATGTCTTAGTTCAGTACCTTCCATCGAATTGAGATATAACCATTGAATGCTTAAAACTATTTATTACAAATTTGTTTTTTTTTTTCTACCTCTCGGACTCAGTGGTAATAATACTGCTCCTGGTATCCGTATGCATCTTCCAACACCTTACAAAACTCCAACTTGCATCCTTCTCTAGGATCCAACATGGCGACCCTCCTCGACACTTGCCAATAAATTGCAAACAACACCGTCTAGCTATATGATAATTAATTCCACTGGATTGCAGATATTGCGCAATGGCATAGCCAGATCCGCTTTGGACAGCGATCGCTATCAGGCATCTTGTTTTCCAAAACGAGTGACAATGATCAGGCCAACCGTCTTATTGTATGATCAACAAATTATTATATCTCTATTGCATTTTAATTATTGATTGCGTGGCGCAATTGTACCGGTCCACAAGTTTCTAGTTGTGGTGAGAGCTCTGTATTGGGTAAGATTTATTTATTTATTTGTGGTGACCTCGTCAGGCGGGAGATATCCCTTTTCCGAACCCATTGACAGGAATACATTCTCTCCGAACTCGGGGATAATGATGATTTCACTCCCAGACATATAATATGTAATAAGCTTTGAACTAAAAATAGCTGAGTGCGACCGCACCCCAGGTATAATCAGCTCGCCTGGCGGAATATCTTCCTTTAAGTATTGGTGTACACTAATAATGCTAACAAAAGATAATGATTTTTTTTCTAGATGACAAGTGTGAGGCAACAACAAAATTCCTTTGGTAAGGAATCCTAAAAACTTGCACAGTAATAGTAACATATTAAATACATAAAAAAGATCACGGTTTTATTGTTCCGTGCATACATCGTAAGTAAATTAACATCAATCAATATATCACAAGCATCGCGTGTCTACAATAAGGCTACCTTCGACTGCCTCTACGAACAGTAAGGGTACTGTTGCGTTATGGATTGCTTTTCGGTGAATTGATCACATTTTTTTTATTGTGTAAAGGTAGCAAACGAACATGCAGTCCACCTGATGGAAAGTGGTCACTGCCGCCCATGGA
>DWNR01000931.1:0-16962 GCA_018250455.1 Polygonus leo | reverse complement strand
TCCCCAGCCCCTGGGAGCACCAGCAAGGGTCTCAACCTCCGCAGAGGGAGACCCACCCCATCTAAGCGCCCGATGCTAGAGGTCATCGGGTGTAGATGGAGATCCACCCCAGAGCCGCATTTAGTCAGATCCCTCCCCCCTAGCCTGTCCGCTGTAAAATCGCAATACCGCGAGCGTGTTGTACATAACTGGCACCCTTCATTAAATATTTTGTTCTTCAGTTAAACTCTTCATCAGACGCTAGTAGAGCTAGTGTAGTAATGTGGCAAAATAGAAATAAGTGGTCGCTAATACATCTGGGAATGAAGTTTTTGGAATCCACACTAATATTATAAAATTCTAGATTGTTTGTTTGTTTGGTCGAATGCGTTAATCCCAGAAACTTTAGTTCGAATAGAATTCTTTTAGTGTTTGATAGCATATGACCCACTCTCTCTTATGTGGTGCAAGCCAAGTTGCGCGGATCAACTAGTCATTAAATAAAATTATACGATTGGATATCACATTGATTTATAGGCCTGAAATCGCTTGAAAATCGTCAGTGAGATAGTGGCCTAAGCTAGAAAATTCTTACACCATGTAGGTACATAATGACTTGTCCTTAGATACCTTTGCTTGAACTTGCCAGTCGAGTCCTCTTACAATAATTACTATTGCCTCGGTGCAGGGCTGGATTAGTCATGTAGCCTTAGGGTCCCTTATCTTGGGTCCCTTTACCCTTCGTTCTGCATTAAATATTATTTTTATCATAACTACATATAAATCATCCAATTTAATTTCTCCTAGAAACCGTTTCATTTTGTTTTTTCGATGCGCGTGGCACTTTCCCGGGGGCGTCTAAGCAGTTGGCTTCACTAATGGATAATCCGGCCCTGCCTTTATACATTATCTATAATATTCTTGTAGTACAGACCGGTTATAGGACTTTAAACTTGTGTTATCAATATTATACACAAGAAATCCCTGTGTCATGAGGGCAATGGACCCACATAAGCAACCAAGTCTGAAACAGAGATGATAGAAACTAGTAAATATGTGCTTATTGGCAATTAATATGAACCGGTCTTTTGAAGTAAAGTACACCATAATAACAAATTAATGATCTGTTGTAAACATATTCAAGTTATTTTCACGCTGTTAATTGGCATTTTAAGTTTTATGGGGATGTTTTGCAAACGACAGTCAAATTGTGTAAAATTATGCCAGAGCAATTTGCCTATTGCGCATTTAATAGAATTTTAGTACATTTTAAGGCGTATAACGAACACTGCCATCGATGGGCATTTGCAATCAAGCCTCAATTGACCTCTGATGCATTGTTACTCCTGAGGACTAAGATATTCACCTCGCGCATAGGTAGAGCCGACAACCACGCCTTTCCAAAGCTGAAACACAGGAATTGTTTCAAGGTGGATTATGTGAGTGACACGAGTTTTTCCGCTACCGGAACATATCCTTATTTCTATAATCCATAAAATATCATCATTAAGGCATTCATAGATTAATAATCAGATAAATATACACCACCTATAATCAAGAAAATGGACCCAGACCATTTAGCTTTAAGTGAGTGTGTAGTATCCAATACGTATTTTGTTGAAAATATTGTTTGTGTATGTTGGTATAGTAGGTACTCGACACGTATTTTGTTAAAAATATTTTTTACATTTTAGTTACACATTTCTAACTAAATACAGGTAAGTGGCTTTACATTTTAACAAATGTGTGGCAATGGTAAGGACCATTTTTTAGAAAACTATATAAGTGTAGGTAGTGTAGGACTTCCGTCAATATATTTACCGAATCAACGTGATTATTAACTGCCTATAAAAATAAATTGATCCTTAATTCTGTGTTTAATGATCAATAATAATCAAACTATCAGCTCATTTAATTGCGATGTGTTCTTAAACGAGTTTAATGAAAAACTGTTCAGGCCTTAATTTTGCCAATTAAACAAATATTATAATATAGCAATTAGAAAATTATTTATCTATTTTTCCTTTTTTATGACACGTAATTTTCGATTAATATATATAATCAATTTAGTCATTTTTAAATCAAGTGGAATTATTTCAAACTAAATTTTACTAAGCATTTTATAGTAAAAGTAATTTGTTGTTGTATCAATTTGGTATTAAAACAAGAAAACGGTTGTGTTATGTGGTTTTGACGGAAAGGTACCTATTATGTACTAGCAGCTTTTAATTTAGAAGTAATATAACGTGGGAAAATATCACATTTGTAGAACACGCTCATTAGAGGCATTAGTGAAATACTAAGCACGGTCGTTCACTTAAACTGGGTATATCGACGTATCTGCGATACTGTCCTTATGTTTTAATATACTTTTACACCAATTACATATTTCATATTTCCGGTTGTTAACACTTAATATTGATTTAATTACTTCCACAATTAAGGTATTTGGGCTTGTTTTTTTACTTATACAATACATAATTTATTTATCCAAAATCGCGAGACAAATCTCTAGAATCTATGCTATCTCCGAAATCGTTTGTATGTAAAACTGTATGTCAGAAAAAAACCCGAACCGTGGGAATTTGTGATTACGAGTAGAGTTGTAACGTGCGCATCATAATACGCCATTAGCGATTGCGTCCACGTATCAAGTGTAACGCATCAATGTTTGTTTTAGTACTAACATCCTAAATATAGAGCAAATCACATTTGAGAGCGTGCAAGAATCTATCGCGGAGTCGGGAGCGTGGGAGCGGGTTTATGCTAAACAGGTCATTGGTACCCCGTACCTGTTCGCGGCCTCTATACAGCGTGTTCCGATCACATCTAGCGGAACTGATTAGCTAGATAGCATAGATTTTATATCTATAGTATTTATTTTTATATTGTTTTGCTACAACTACAAAAGAACAGCCCTTTGTACAATTTTAGATGTCTGTTTATGTCTTATCTTTTAATGTACCATAAAAACTAGTATCTTGATAAATGCATGTATTTATAGGAATGAAATGAGAAAGATATCCGTAAAAGTCGTGTACCAGATAAAACTTTTAAAGCTACCTAACTTAGAATGATGAAATAAACAAATAAGATTTTATTACGTTCCGGATACTCAGTACATTACTCTCCAAAAATATTTACGAAGGTACGACATCACATTTGCAGATATCAAAATTATTTATTTATAACTAGATTAAAAAAACAATATACGATATAATATATTGATCTACTTCTTACAGAAGTAAAAAAAATACGGAAATATCACCATTCCTTAAATTAAGTAAACAATTGCAAAATATAGGAACCAAAATAAAAACAATTCATTCTGTATCTGCGTTTATTTTAATACATTCTATAATAACTGTACCCAAGGAAGCGACTATCAATAAAATCACAGACATTTATTAGAAATAAAATCGTAAACAAGTTCGGACGAACACGCTGTATATAAGATCGAGATAAATCGAAGTTCAAGTACAGAGAGACGCCGGGGTATACAAGGTTCCTGCCACTAGTACTTCGGTTCCATTCCGCGTTGTGGGACCCTGGCCGCTGGACTCCCCGCCACATTATCTGCTTACATCGGAGACCATGTTTTTGCTGTGGACCTTCCTATTAACGTGAGTTCGAACCGCATTCCTTAGCTTTTTATCTAGGAACATCTTTTTGTTATCAGACCGAAGATTGATTGGTTTCTTTTTTTAATTTATTTATTTACATTACAAGCAAAAGGTAACTAGTAGACAGTACTCCTTATAAATCAACTATATTCTTTTGCTATTAAATCTAGTCTTTGTAATTAATCATTTTAGGCAGAAGATGTCTTAAAAGTAAATAAGTAGAAATATACTTTTTTGTGTATTGTTTTGTTTTCAGAATGAATTTTATAAAATATAGCCTTGATTAGTTTTCCTGATCTGATTAATTTAAAGTTTCGTCTCATTTTACGTAGGTACCTATCTGTAAATCATTTATAAATAATTATGATGTTTTGAGTTCTCTTTTCCCATCTGATTAAATATTTATTTTTCTGGTTAGTATTTTGTAAGAGTTTCAGTAATTTAGGTTTGAATGGTAATTTTTTATATTTCAATGATCATTTTACAATTTTTGATTAAGTAGAACCTGTTATAAAGTAAGTACTATGAATGAATGTTTAGTTTTGATTATCATTGTATATTTTATTATCTTCATAATCTTTATTATTCAATAATTCTTCAATAAACTATTTTTATGGTGATATTTCATATCTACTAATATACTATCGCTAAAATACGAAATAGTTATATATTGTCGTATTCGTAAACTGTATAATGTAATGAAATATTATCGGATTCACAATAATGAAAACAATAAACATATTTTTATTGTATTAATTTAGCCGAAATTATTTTTACGATATAGATTAGAAAAATTATCCTTCTATGGTGTTGAACCAAACGTCTACTTCAAGTATATTTTTAAATTAATTTGGTTCAAAATATTCAAATTGGTTAAAAAAATACTTCGAACTCCCAGTCCGACTCGCACTTGACCAAATTTATTTATTAACGGTAAAACTATTTAGAACATTTTTTCAACTATCGTTTCTATATGGTAAATGGGCATATTAACCTAAAACTAGCGAATATAAATTCTAAACTTTTAGTTAAGAAACTTTTAGTAAATGGAAAACTCGTAAACTTTATTTAAATAGTTGATATTCATGTAGTCAAGTCAAGAGTCAACGTAGAAAGCATAAATCGTGTAGATCTCTCGACTTTACCACGAGACTACGCATTAAATGTTAATTTTCGTACTTTCCCATACTCTACGACATATTCCCACGGTGCCTGAGCCGCTTTGCCGACCTTTATATTTATTCGTATATTATTATCAGTGTTACTGGCTTTGCTCTCTTGATTCTAAGGATTTTTTTCCTACACCACAAAACCAATGTAGGAAATATTTTGTATGTTATACAAATATATTTTAATTTAATATTCCTCAATAGATTACCCTAAAATAATTCAGCATAGACTAAATAATTTCGTTGTTAATGCTAGCAAAATGACGTTTAATAATCTCGTAAGCTTGTTATTAAGTTTAAAGTAGGTAAGCTTATTTATTAGTTTAATGTTAATTTAAAATTGAAATACTCGCACCGTTTTGACGATATTGGTATAGGTTTTCAGATGTTACATTGTTACTTTATTTTAGTGTAATAAGATGACAAATGACGTCATTTTAATAAGGTATAAACCGGAAATAAAAATAGTGGTAGGTTCAATACTGTTTTTTGGTATTTTATGGTATGTTTTCCGACCGTCCAATAACTGCTAATAAACAAGTACTACGCGAAAAGAATGTAAACATGGTACTGTACACTGTATAATCGTGTGTAGATGCGGCCAAGCTCTGTGCACGACCAGGCACTCTCTTCCCGAACTGCCGCCGGGGGAAGCTCCGGAACCCATCGTGAGTTTCATGGAACGCACCTACGCCTCCGGTCGTGCAAGGTCCGGGCATGATGCTGGAGTACCTCTGCTGCTAACTCCTTACATCGAGGAGAACCGGCTGGAAGACGCAAGGAAGGCTGCGTACGTCGACCCCGACTACATGCTGCCGAATATGGACAGTTACGCTGGATATCTTACGGTGAGAAATCGTAATTTTATAATTTGTTAGCTTGCGTAAATGTCTCTACTCATGCCGATCATTTCTATAACTTCCACATTCTGATTGATACAAATTGATACATGCTGATACGTTTACAGTCATAGCATGATTATAAATTAGAATGGATAATGAGTAACGTGTAAGCCGTATAATGAGTATATCTTCTTGTATGAAAAACAAATGGGCACTGTAAATAAGGAACGAATATCCGATTCCGATCGATCCGATTATTACTTGTTTCGTAAATAATAGTAGTGTCTGTTAATTACTGGAAACAGCGGCGTAGCGTGGATTATTGCCGCCCAGGGC
Organism: Polygonus leo; assembly: GCA_018250455.1. Classification (NCBI taxonomy): domain Eukaryota; kingdom Metazoa; phylum Arthropoda; class Insecta; order Lepidoptera; family Hesperiidae; genus Polygonus; species Polygonus leo. The sequence goes on along the minus strand of DWNR01000931.1, from coordinate 11,013 downwards.
CAGCCCAAAATTTGCCGCCCCCTCTTTTTTAATTATTAGCCATGAAAATTAATAAAAGTGAAATATTCGTGAATAGTGAATTTCTGCCGCCCCTGGTAACTTGCCGCCCGGGGCCATGGGCCCCCCTAGCACCCATCACTCTACGCCACTGACTGGAAACAAACCCTTAACCTACGACTACGAAAAATCCTGCCTATTTTAGTTCAGCTGTTTCAGTTTACGTTAAAGTATCAGTCAAACACCTACACTTGAAATTGTTTTTGCATTGTGCAAAATAAATACTTATTTACTAATATGCTGAAATAGGAAAGTCGCACATAAATATATCGTGACCATCATTATACTTAAATAATTATATGTTAAGAAGACTACTTTGACGTTTGCACGTAACACAATAATTTTGTTTTAGGTAAACAAAGAGTACAACGCGAACCTATGGTTCTGGTATTTTCCAGTGATGGACCAATCAGTAGAAGACACGCCGTGGATCATTTGGCTCCAAGGAGGGCCTGGCGCTTCCTCCTTGTACGGTCTTTTTACTGAAATAGGGCCATTTGGTGTTACGGAAAGTTATAATTTAGAAGGTAAATGTAAGTTAATAATATCATAAGTTACTTTCCCATAATTCATGTAACAAATTTGGATTAAAATACTTCACAATATTCCGCAAATATTTTAACTACGATTAAAAAAATCCTTCTTTATTATGTTCTATCTACAATTCCAACCGTGAATACATTTTAATATTCAATAATTAGCTAAGTTTATGGAGTAAGTATTGATAATGCTCACTGCAACCCATATCATCAGCATAATTTGTACTGTTTAACGAAATATTTAAAGAAATACGATACAATACAATTAAATTTCGTTAAAACAAGTTGTTTCAAAATGTAATTTTTCGTAAAAACCTTTTTCAGAAATCAAATACTCGTGGGGCAAGAACCATTCGTTGCTTTTTATTGACAATCCTGTTGGCACTGGTTTCAGTTTTACTGACGATGATCGTGGATTCGCTACTAACCAAACGACGGTAAGACGCTAAAATGAATAAAAGTGTATGATCTGTGAACAAACTGTATATTGATATTACTATCAATATAAATGTATCAACTTTTCATGTTATATATATATATTGGAACATCGAGAGTATATATCGCTGTGGGGAGGATTTTTCATAAGTTTCCCCTAAGTCCCTAGGCAGCAAGAAAGTGATCCATAATCTTATGTTGGCAGATTGGCGAAAACTTGTACGCAGCATTACAACAGTTTCTAACGATATTTCCCGAACTCAGAAAGGCTCCATTAACGATAGCGGGAGAGTCATATGCTGGCAAACATATTCCTTCCTTGGGAGTTCAAATCCTATGGCACAGGCAAGAGGACGAACCAATTAATCTGCAGGTCAGTATTTGAAGAAAGGCAATATTCAAGCCGCTTACGTCTCATTATTACCCATGCACTTGTCATACAAAATCAGCAATCAGTACTACCTAGACCAATTTTAGTCAGTATGAAGAGATTAAAACAATGCTTCATTTCAAGGTCTCTCCGGTCTCCAATACGACCCTATAAACGTGGACGTTCTAAATTTGATGACGTCCATTCGGATACGAAATAATGAAAAGCAATGATTCCGTAATCTTCCGTAAAACAATTCTTGTGTTTCGGTTGAAAATATATCAATGATCATTTATCATAATTTTCCATAAGATGAACATCAAATTCTATTGACGCTTCTACAGTTTATGGACAAAAATGCATAAGTACAGATTTGTATTTTAACCTTATATTTTAATTTCCACAGGGGTTGGCAATTGGCAACGGTTTCATTGACCCACTGTCCCTGCAGAGATACAGCTATTTCGTTCGCGAGGCAGGCCTAGTAGACGACAAGGTAGCCAATGCTATGAATCAGATAGAGACGGCTGTGACTCAATTCATCAACAATGGAGAAATGCTGAAGGCTTATGCTGTAAGTTATATATACAAATAAAATTAAATGTTCAGATGCTCCTTTGTTCATAAACTTGTTTCCCTAATACGCACCTTTTATATAGGTATATCTGTATTTACGTGTATAAGGTAAGCCAGTAGATAGTCTAGTGGTTCAGAATCCGACCTTCCACACGGGTGTTCCGGGTTCGAATTCCAGAAGAATGTGTATATATTAAACTTAAATTATCATTCGATTTTCGGTGAAGGAAAACATCGTGCGGAAACCTGCATGACCAAAATTTAAAAAAAAATCTCAAAAATCTCAAAAAAAAATTAAAAATTTAAAAATGTGTGTGTGAAGTCTACCAATTCGCACTTGGCCAGCGTGGTAAATCCTTCTATGGCCTAAATCCTTCTCATTGTGAGAGGAGATCCGTGCCGAACAGTGGGACAATAATGGGTTGTGATGATGTATAAGGTAAAACATTTCAGTCGTTTCAATAAACTTATATACGAGTATCTGAATGTGAAATTGATATATTCCAATGATTTCTTTCACAAATGTAATACATTAATTTATAAACGCTATCTAATAAATTAAAAATTGGAGGTGCCTGAGATTCAAATCTACACAAGGACCTCACTGAAAGTTTTCAAACAGCATAATTGGATTCACGCATATGAATTCGCTATGAAACAATTTCTTATTACTTCTGAATGTGTCTCTTTCAGTATTACAACTTCCTGCTCCAAACGTTCCTTTCTGAATCGCGGCTGCAAAACTTGTACAACTACCTGCAAGACGATATTAGTCTCGACGGCGCGTATCTAGACTTCATCCAGAGAGACGAAGTCCGTCGCGCGTTACATGTGGGCAACACCAACTTCACTTCTATAGGCGTGGTATACAGGAAACTTGTTCCAGACTTCATGGGCAGTGGCAAGCAAATGCTGGAAGAACTGCTTGAGAACTACAGGGTTATGCTTTATAAGTGAGTTATTCTTTTATATTTTACCTGAGCGATAAGGTAGAGTCGTCATGGAAAATATTCACTGTTGCCTACGTGTATTAGCAACCAGATAAATCGACAATGCTTTGCCAAATTTGATGACCTTGTCATAGGAAACTGGGAGGAGAACCTCAGGAGTAAGATCACCTTATAGTGTTAGAAAGAACGCAGAAAGTCAACCATTCAGAAACGCCTCTAAAACCGAATCACTTATCAATTTATGTGAAGATAACCTTAAATTAAAGTCGAACTTCATACCACGTTTGTGCAGGTTATTTACAGTTTACAATTGAGCTGACGAACCAGTGTATGCTTAAAAGAGGTTTTTTTTCAAGAATTATTGTAAATTAGTACTTTTGTTATATTCATTTTAAAATCTCAATCCAACTTTCACGAACCATATAAATAAATATCTCAAATGCCTAGCTATAATCTTTCTGTTCACCAGCTCTACTGGAGACATATTATTATGTTTTGGAAGAAAAAATTATGACCATTACAATTGACTTTTCCAGTGGTCATTTGGACATCATCGTGGCGTATCACCCTTCAGTTAACACGTACGACTCGCTCGCCTTCTCGGGCTCCATGGAGTACCAAAAAACGAAAAGATTGCCGTGGTACCACAACGGACATCTTGCTGGGTAAATATTTATTTGCATATTTCCTTGTGATATCTAGCGGCTTTGAATGTATACTTTGTTGGTACTGACATTCGAATTTAACTCTTCATGGTAATCTGAGTATATGGTCCTGAGTCTACCGTCCTCCATTGCCTACCTAATAATTCATCGAATAACCTAACAGGGTGCATACGGAAATTTTAGGACAATCTTTATTAAACCAATTAATACTACATATTTTGTAAAATACAAGTCGTAGATTTATCGAAGTTTTAAAGAGACAAACCCGGTTGTTATTAAACTATGTTCCCGGTTGTTATTGAACTTACCCTTTATTATATCTTGCAGGTATTATAAAGCTGCCGGCAACCTTACTGAAGTCATGATACGTGGCGCAGGACATATGGTGCCAGCAGACAGGCCCGCGGCCGCATTGGGTCTCATCTCTGCCTTTGCCCGCGGCATAACTATCGAGACCGACACCGGAGCCCTAGTCGACGTGGAAAAAAACTCGCTACGACGCCGTCAGCTACCACTCATTTAGTCACGATAATTGCTAACAATTTATTGTTATTATATACAGTGACTCCGTACCTTATTAGGATAATATATACTACATAGTTGTTCGTGTACATTTATGTAAATACCCAATAAAAATTAAACATTTAACCTTTCCATTATTTTTTGGACCTGTACATACTATGCGTTATCTTGTACCTACTACTTACCTATTGACACAATTATACAATTGAAAGAGATACATACTCTTAATAAAACTATTATACATCATTTTGATTTGACATAGTCTATAAAATCATTGTTACAAGCCTATTAACATTCAGCTATTTATTTAATACATCACACATTTACCTTCTATATACTATACTTATTATCTATATTGTAAAAAAGGGAAAATACAAAAAAAAATGCAAAAACATACAGACGATTCAAACTAGCTAATAGAAATAGTATCAAGAATAGTTAATAACTTCTACCTACCATCTTCTATTTACTTTACAATGATAAAATGTGAATTCATTGCACAAACCACTCGTACTGATATAATCAATGCAATCTGTATAAATGACGAAATAAAATATAGCAGAATAAAATACCGAAAAAAACATTTTCCTCCCAAAATGAATATTCCCGCCAATTTTACTTTGTTTATTTTTTAATAGCCACACTTGCCATCTAGAGCACATATAGATACTGTTACTGTGTTTAGAGTCAAATGTGATACCATTATAAGTCTAACATTAATGAAAGGATTTTCCTTCTTGGTGGACTTTTATAACTTAATTGAAAGAAATTATTCTAATGTTTCTTTACCAGCTTCTTATAATGTTTCTGAAATTTTGGTATCAATGGTAAATAGTGTAAGACTTTATGAAGTGAAGTTCTAACTACTATGAGTGTTAGTCGTTAACAGCCTAGTAAAACCGTTCAGGCCTGTATTGGATCCCTTATATCCTCTCCCTTGGTTCCCTGTATGTATGCATATATACAGAGCAACGTAATGATATACAGGCACATTTATTTAAAATTGTTTCTTAAGATGACTGCTTTTGTAAAGATATTCAAGAGAGTTAAAACATCGTGTAAAAAGTCCTAATTGGAAAAAGCAAACCAACGTAGAATATTTTTGGATACTTCATAAAGCACATATAAAAAGCACGCTATAAAAGCAAAGTGCCGTGACGTATCTACGAAAAATACGACGTGGAACACTCTGCCAAGTATGTTATATATATGACCCATGAAATATCATCATAGTGCTTATTTAAGCGAGAATGCATAGTTACTGTTAATTAAATATTTTGCATAGTTGGACGATTCATGATGAAATCGTGACGTCACTAACACGCTGAACAAGATGCCAAGTAATGCCGATAGTTCGGTTTCAGTCCGCTTGTTATGTTGTAGTAACTAGTAATAAACTTCAGCATATACTTCAGCAGTCAAATTATCAGCGCAGTACGTTCTGCAAGATATTTCGTACGCAAGATCCTTTTGGAAGTGCGATAACTTTCATATAAGATCGTTTTTTGAATCGAAGTCTGAACTTTGCATAAAGAAATCGATTCAATAAATATCGATCTTTTCCAATGATCTATCATTTTATTTTTATGGATGTTTATGAAGAAAACCTTTTTAAGCTATTATTGTACTTATAATTTTTAAGCAAGAAATTATTATTTATTTTAAGAAAATATGATAGCTTACTACACACAATAATTCATAGTTGTTACGAACACAAAAATTGAATCTCGAAAATCTGATGTTTGACATTAATTTACTGGATCGACTCATAGTCATTCTGTCATTACCTAAAATTAATTCTTTGACAACTAGCGATCCCGAGAACCAACAATAAGTCTTATAAGGATTTCTTATCTGTTTTTATTTGTCATCTATGTAACTAAGGTTTTATTTTGTCTGTAGAAGTATGGTGACGTTTCGGATCTGAATATACTGCGACAAGGAAGATTGATAATAAATTAATAAATTGTTAAAGAACCGGGTAAATCACCGAATCTGGTGGTGTTCGTTGTTGATGTTTGATTATGTGGAAGCTATTGAGGCTTCAGTGCGACTTATGATATCCGCAGTTTGAACTATTGGTAGAAATAAATAAAAGCACACCATGTCCGTGGTGGCGACTTTAGTTTGCGCATTGGTAGTTTTGACGCCTATTACAGCGTTTTATTTACCGGGTCTGGCCCCGGTGAACTATTGTCGAGCCGGTGAAGACAATGGCAAATCCTGTAAAGTAAGTACATGCATGCGATGTCAAGTAAACTTTACAACTTATGAGCATTTGCGTAAAATTTGATCAGTAACAGTTACAAACTATGCTAGGCAATTAACATCTAACTAACCGACGTGTAATATTGATAAGGGCGTTGATAAAATAGCTAACTAACAAAAATCGCATGTTTAACGTAAAGGTAGATGTTTGTAATTTCACTAAAATGGTGTCTGAAAGACATCATTATGGTGATGCAATTGTGAATAACTTATTATTTTCCATACAAATTACCTCATTATTAAACGAAAAGTTGATAATGAACCCGTACTAAATTTATTATCATGTCAAATTTTTATATATTCCTCTTAATTACCCATAATTGCATTTGTTTGCTTAATTTATAAAATAATTTGTTTTATTTTTTCAGAATGAAATACCCTTATATGTTAATAGGCTTAATACAGAAGAGTCGGTGATACCATTTGAATACTACCACTTTGATTTCTGCCTCTCCAAAGAAACAGAGTCGCCTGTAGAGAACTTAGGACAAGTAGTGTTTGGCGAAAGGATTCGACCAAGTCCCTACAAAGTGAATTTCCTAGAGAATATTGAATGTAAAGCTGTTTGTACAAAAGAGTACACAGGTTCAGATTCCGAGTCGATAAGGAAGTTGAATCTTTTGAAAATGGGAATGGCTTTGTACTACCAGCATCACTGGATTCTAGACAACATGCCGGTGACGTGGTGTTACCTCGTCAATGAAGGCGGGAAGGTCTACTGTAGTACTGGATTCCCAATGGGTTGTCAAGTGCGGAAAGATTTGGTAAGTCATAATAGTTTAATTCATCTATTTAAGTTTTTATATTATTATTACAATGAGTAGCAAATTGCATAAAAGATTTATTAAGTAAAACCTAGTAAGATCCAATACCTGTTATATAATTGAGTCGCTAGGTATAAAAACTGTAGAATATAAAAACATTATGATTTTCAATTAATGTGTCCAATTTCTAATAACCAAGTTTTAAAAACTATGTAAAAATAGTAGGATTCACGGTCTACAGTAATGGTATACAAAAGCGTCACAAGACACAACACAAGTGTATAATAGTGTAGTATGTTTATCAGGTGGGCATATTTTTGTCGTTGATGGTACAATAGGAAGGTACCGTTGTCATCCCGATAATCCTTGCTGTAGCAATTTTTGTGTTTTGGTTTTGGGGATGAATGTTTGTAAATAAGGCGAACATCTATATATCGGGAGTAGCAACACATCCCTGATACCTTTGGACACGATTCAAATACTTCACTGTTCCTTAGTCATTTACCATCCAACGTGTACCAAGGTGGAGTTATTTGCTACCTTTATAAAATAAAAAAAATTGTTTTCATTGATTTATGTAAGATTCATATTCATATTGTAGATTTCCAATGAGTCACCCAGTATGTAAAAGAATGAGAAACAAGTAATAAGTTTTTTGCTTGTCATCAGTTACTTTATGTTGAACATTCATAATGTGGTTACAGATACTATACTTTTTTTATAATATCATCATAATAGATGATATTGCTTAATTACAGTACAATTTTCCTCACATCACATTTTCATGCTAAATTCCTATCGGGGTAGGTAGAGAGTACTGAGTACCAAATGGCAAAGTTCCTGCCTAGCTTCTTCCACTTTCATTACACTCCTCATACAAACACACTGAGTTTGAATATCACCTAATGCAATTTTTCCTCTTTTTAATGAAAAAATTGTTGTCCCAAATTGAGCCTGAAATTTCCTGTATCATGTAATTATGGTGACATAATTGAAAATTAAATAGAATGTTAGAAAAAAACAAACTTGTTTCTATTAAATTTTGCTAAAGGAAAACAAAGTGAGGAAAACTACATACCAGACGGATTGTGATGATGTTTGTTTAAAAGTGTAAGAATACAGAGTGAAGAATTTTTTATGCTTGAAATACCTATTGTATTTTATTTATACAGTACATGATCTATTCTGTTCTCATTCTAAGTAGACATAAAAACAATGTGCCAGATTTTAACATTGGAAAGCTACCTATCATTTATAACTTTTCTCAGTATAGCCACAGCAAGGTTTACACTGTTGTATAGTACATGTTACGTCATTGGCGTAGCTATCAGAGGGTTAGACGGGACAGTGCCCCAGGGCCCCCAAGCTCAGGGAGCCCCTCGGACTCTTCTTACAAACTATGAGTTGAACTAGTGAAAATTTCCCCTACATTCAGAATATAATCAGACAGTCAGGTTTCAGGAATGAAACTCTAATAATGGCAACTTATTTGAAAACATTCAGGGGAATACCCAACAACTTATGAACATATTTGTTTGAAATTTGCGAATACGGAACAAGCAATTTTAAATAGTTTAGTTGGGGCCCTAGTTTACTTTTGCCTCAGAGCCTTTGGCTACCTAGCTACGCAACTCTGTTACATACATTATTATAATAATATATTATGTAGATCATATTACATATTGTCATAACATTGAGTGTATATTTTAATTTGCTCATCAATATTCAGGACACTTGCACGCCTATTGTGGATACGTCTCCAAGTCAAGTGCACACTTACTACTTGTTCAACCATGTGGACATCGAGATTACATACCACAGTGGTGGGGAAGAGGAGTGGGGCGTGGGCTTCGGTGACAACGGTGGGCGGATCATTTCTGCTAAGGTAACTGTGACAATTTATATCTATACTTATAATATAAAGCTGAAGTGTTTGTTTGTTTGAACCTGCTAAGCTCAGGAACTACTGTTTCGAATAAAAAAATATGTGTGGAATAGTCTATTTATCGAGGAAGGCTATATAATATCACACTAGGACAAATAGTAACGGAGTATCAAAACGGAGTAGAAAAATGTTGCAAAAATTTGACCCACTCTCTCTTATGACGCAAACGAAATTGCGCGGGTTAACTACTTTTTCCCACTTTTCAACAAGCGTGAACTTCACTATCTTTCGTAAATAGTAAGGTAAATATTCTTATGGTAGTGTTTAAAGGCGGACGGTACCACTTTTTTTATCAGAAGGACTTATTGCTATATCTTGTTAAAAATACTTACGCTTGATAATTACTACTATCTTAAAATCACATTTAGCATCAATTTTATTTAGATATAGATAATAGATAAGATGAAAGAGATAAATATAATCAGGTCTGGTTAATGTCAAAAAATGTGCCTAATCAAAAGCTTGGCCGAGTGATACCACCAGTTATTCCAATATACTCTGCAAAGCAATTCGATTGAAAAGATGGGGCTACCGCTTGTACCTCTTATGCCTTAAACCCGAGGCGAATATCCTCAAATTAATGGCCCAAACAATAATTTTGATTTCAACCTTACTAAATGGGGGATGAACAAATCAGAAGTCAATTCTTGACTTTATTCGTTATACTTTTTGCACCCTTATCGCTATCGTTTAAGCGTTTTGATTCTATCTATTGCGCCGCCGAGTGACGTCAAGGAGTTGAGTGGTTCTGTGCAATATCACTTATGAATACACAAATAGGCCAACGTTAGATGAGTGTACGATCGTATGTATGTTATTTGTATGTTTCGGCGTTTTATTAGGATGTGATACTTATGCATTATGCAGTAATATTGTTTGTTGTACTAATTATATGCTTCCAAATAAGAAGTCTCTCTAAATTTCTGTTCCACGTATATCCCATTAGAGGTTCATATTTTACTAGTATTTGTAGTTATTTGACACTAATTGGAACTAGCCGAAAATGTTGTATTAAAAAAATGTAATGTAAAACTTTTCGTGTAAAGCCTATAAAATCGGACTTGGCCAGCGGGATGGACTTTAGCACAAAAAATCTTCTCAGTATGAAATAGCCATACCCGTCAGTAGGACAGTTGCTCTTTCTAATCATAATATTTATAGTCGGTAATATTTTTAATGACAAACCATTGCTCCAGATCAAACCAGCCAGTATAAAACACACGAATCCCAAGAGTCCAGATTGCAGTAGCCGCACGCCGCTCGAAATAAGAAGCAAGCAGCTAGAAAAAGACGAAACCTTGTCAGTAACCTACAGTGTGACTTTCCGGAAGAACAACACGATCAAGTGGTCCTCCAGATGGGACTACATCCTAGAGTCCATGCCACAGACCAACATCCAGTGGTTCTCGATATTGAACTCCCTAGTGATCGTTCTGTTCCTCAGTGGCATGGTCGCCATGATTCTATTAAGGACTCTCCACAAGGACATCGCTAGATACAATCAAATGGAGTGCGGGGAGGATGCTCAGGTATGTCTTCTGATCACTTTTAAATATTGATCATTCAAAGGTATAAAGTGCATCATTGCCACGTAGTTTAACTAATGTAGTTCGACCCAGGAAGAACCTTCGCCGCCCTCATAATCCTCCTTGAAGCCATTTATTGTGTTTCGGTTTGGAGAGGCATGGTTGCCGGCTATATGTACATGCAAGGCGAACATCTTAGCACTTAAGGGTAGCAACGCATCTGTGGTCAACCTTAATTACGATTCATTCGAACTTAAGGTCGGTGATGATCACTAATATCCAAGGGCGGCAGTGACAACTTACCACCAGACTATGACTACATGCTCGTTTGCACTTTAGTCGATAAAAAAATGAACAGGAAGGAATAAATTGCCAAGTCGTAGAACTTATGTAGTT
>DWNR01000930.1:0-16969 GCA_018250455.1 Polygonus leo | reverse complement strand
CGTATATAAGTGTAGCCGGCAACCACGCCTCTCCAAACCGAAACACAATAATTGCTTCACGGAGGATTATGAGGGTGTTATGCATTTACAAAGTTGTCCTAAAATTTGTTACTACGTTAGATAAATTCGAGACAAATTCGATCGTGTGAGTATAGCCGGAAAGCACGCTAGTCCTAAACTAAAACAAGAAATGTTTCACGGAGGATTATAAGGGTAGCGATGGTATCTCTCCGGTTGAACTTCACGTGTTTTACCTTCTTGCATTGCGTATTGCAAGAAATGTATTCTGCGTAATGTAACCGTGTGAACACGTGAAATGACTGCGGTAGGACAATAAAATAAAGATAGCAAATGAGTATGCAGTCCACATGATGGTAAAGGGTCACTGCCGCCCATTGACGTTAGTAATCATTTCCAAGTACGAATCGTACTTGAGGTTGACCACAGATGCGTTGTTACCCTTAAGGACTAAGATGTTTGCCTTGTTTGTGAACATCACGCTTCTCCAAACCGAAACGCAAGAATTACTTTACGGCGGATTATATTGTTTTAAATAAGATGTAGTAAATATGCCCACAGTCCTTCTAAATGGTATATCGTTACTGCCATCTGTAATTAACACCAAATAGATTTTATAGTACAAAATGGATGCAATGCTACGCTAAAAGATAAAGATAGACGTGCGGTGATAATTTCCCCTTTAAACTACTTGAGTTTTATCATCTGGTAATCAATATGACGATTAAAAGTAGAAATAAAAACATACTAATATTTACTAAAGTTACCTGCATTTATGTATGTGGCTTATACGCAATGCAAGGCACAAATGAACGCGTCCATAAACTCGTGCCGCCAGAAATTACGGCCAGTGAATTCACTGAAAATTACAGAGTCGAGTGCAGTTGGCGAATGGTTTCGAATTCAAACAATACCCGCAAAAAACAAGCGCTCCTTACAATTTCAAGGAGGCATTCACACCTTGGGCGAAGCACCTCGCAAACCTGTCACCTCCACGACTGACTTCCAACCTCCTTGCCAACTTATATCTACATTTAAGTAACCCTTATCATCAATACATAAGGTCGATTTTAAGCGAGTTGTCAGCAAAACAATTGTGGCTATCGTGTATTTAATTTTCACTTCCAAGGAAGTGCTCGTGACATTAAGTAAATGAGGAAATTAAGGAAACATTTAAGGAATGCTTCCACCTGCTATACGGAATATTATATTTTACGAGCACCATAACCATTATATGGTGCTTGACTTTTTAATTTTATGGCGACGTCCATAAATACTTACTCCTTGAATTCGCAGTAATCTTTATATAGATGACCATCATTAAAACAATAATTTTTAATGTTCATTGAAATTTAAGAACAATCTTTATTTTTAATGCACATCATAAAAACGAGTAGCTTCTCAAAACTGATTTTTCTTTATTGGAAAGTGTTAACATATGGAACTTCGTGTAAGTATGATTTTCAATTTATAATGAAGATATTTGATATTTATTGAAGACGCGTATTTTTTTCCCTAAAATTGTTCCTGTAAAAAAATTTTTTTCAATCCCAAAAATGAAGCTACGGGTGATAAAAAATTAGTAGGTAATTAATAAAAGTAAAAAAAAAAATACCCAAGGCATGCAAAGTAGACTGTCTCAAAATAGCATTAAAGTCAAAACAAATAAAGATAAGATTCGTTATTTAGGATAAAAATCACTGAGTCAAAAGTGCACAAAATTAATTCTCTTCACGAGCTATCAACTGGCCATAAAAGTGATGTTCAAATCAACAAGAGGGGCGCGCTCATAAACAATTCAACAGTACCATCGTTTGTCGTCGACCTACACCTCGCTGCTAAATTACTGACGATAAAAATACATTTATTTCTTATATAACTTTGTGATGACGTTTATTTCTCAATGCTAAGATAATTAGGAGATATAAATATGCGACATTGCTAATAGGAGGTGGATTATATGGATAACTAGCTGCCCCGGCAAACGTTGTTCTGCCATAAGTATATGTAGATTACTAAAAAGATCCTCCATACATAAATTGAAACTCCTAGCGGTTGAAGTAACCAATTTTCACACAAACTATCGACCCCAAATCCCAAAAACAACCTTAGGGGCCGAATTTCGGAAAATCCTGTCCTAGCGAGCACCTACGTCCTAAAAACTCCTAGCACTTGTGTGTTTCTGTGATTTCATGATAAAATATCGCGAGGAAACTTACACAATAAAAATGTGAATGTGAAGTCTACCAATGATTAGTCCAACGTGACGGGCTGTGGCATAAGTCTCATTTTGAGAAGAGATCTGTGCCCGGCAGTGGGACAATGATGGGTTGTTATGATGATAAGGCAAGCAAACTGCGACTAAGTTTCTACTTCTACACTTTTTGTTAAATTGTCTTAAGGTGCACTTACACACGAGCACACGAGCATGCAGCCCACCTGATGGTAAGTGGTCTACGATTAAATAGTACTTGAGGTTGACCACAGATGCGTTGCTACCCTTGAGGATTAAGATATTCGCCTCATTTTTATTATAGCTGGCAACCACGCCTCTCCAAACCAAAGCACAATAAATTGCTTCATACCTCCCCGGTAGAACTACATGAGTTCTACCACCTGGCAATCTATAAAAATATACAATTTTCCATCACCATTATGGCTCAGTCTCATAAAGACTGAACAATATCATCAGGCAGTGGTTAATAACGAGTGCCGACACCTCCGCCTGTCGAGAAAAACACTTTTAAAACTTCCACCGCGTTATTAATAGGTTCCTACGTAGCCGACAGCGCAGTGAGGGGCTGCGTTATCGGTAAATCAATGAGGATCTTACTACAGTTTACGGAGAATGAAGTTAGAAATGATAACTTTTGCACTATTTTTAGTGGATAAGAGTCAAGTTATAAGTTGAAACATACTCAGGTAACGGATTAGATAAAATCACCATAAAATCTTTTACAAATCATGTTTTCTAAAGATTCGTACTTTAAAACTAATTGATAAACTTCTGCTACTAAAGCTTGTAAAGTCGTAAACCATCATGCTGTTCAGAGTATCACTTATCCATCGTTATATGTTTAATGTGTTACGATGGTAACAAAATATTCTGATGGACCTCCAGTGCATCAAGATTTTGATTGGGTTCTGAAGAGTGGAGTAGCGTGTTTATTGGCTATTTTCACGCAAGGCAAACACCTTAGTCTTCAATGGTAACCATGAATCTGTATTCATCTTCAGGAACAAAATTTCAATCAAACTTGATTATAATTGTCAATGCAGAAAAGTGAGCTGTAGGCACGTTTGCTACCTTTATACAAAAAGCCTTACTATTTTTTTTTTTTAACTTTTTTCGATGTCGATTAAAACACAACTGCTCATCCCTCAACCAGAAACACCTTGCAGCGATGTAAAAATTAAGAAAGAGAGATTTTTAAAAGTCAGAGGCGACGGCCGAGTTAGCGACGCCACATTAATTCCCTGTCGATTACTTCGCGTTTCAGAAGTTCGGGATAAAAAATGTACCTGAAACTTGCTACTAATGATCGGGGATGACGAGGCTCCTACCAGAAATATAAAAATAAGTGCTCAGTATATTTTAGGGGTATAGTATATGAATGTTACAGTGTATAGTCAATAAAAAGTGGAATGACTAAGATATGGCCGAAGAAAGGGAGAAAATGTAAAAGGAAGCAATTAATTGAACGCTAAGTTGAACGTACCATGCACGGTATTCAGATATTTATCGTAGATACTAGGTATGTAATTTATAATATTGTAGATTAGAAGTGTAGAAGTGTAGAAGTTCATAAAGAAGTTGAGATATTTGGATAGAAAATTGGCACGTACTTATTTTACAGAAATTATAAATATAACATTTTCGACATACGTCCATAGATTCCTTGTCCATGAATGTCATATACACATGGAAAGATTAGAATCTGAAGAAAAATCTGAACTCGTCATTCTTATTCTGACTGTACGGAAAATGAACCTCAGAACTCCGGGTCATCTTTTATATGTAGACGCCGTCCTACAAGCATTCTCTCTTCAGCACCCTATTACAGCTGAAAAAAGTAATGTAACAATATACTTTATAGGTTTATAGTGCTGTAACAGCGAAAAAAACATTTAATAAACTAGAAACACAGTGCCGGTGCAAAGGTCGGAACGTTAACAAATCAACGTCGCCGTCGTTTACCGCCGGCTGAGTTTTCAATTTGTGCGTCTCACCGTAAGTGCGCGCTGTGTGCACTGCCGACGAGCTACGAAGAACATGTGTCTTTATTCAAAGAAAGTGTGTTATCTCAAAATTTTCTGAGTAAATCTGAGGGTTAGGAAGCTTCTTCGACTGTCCCAAGCCGCGTTTCGACCGGTCGTGCCTTTATTAAAAATAACATGTGTCTTCATTAAACAAATATTTTTGAAGTGAAAACTTCTTTAGCGGCGTTGTGCATTTTTGTGATGGGTAAAAAATGTTAAACTCGCGTCAAGACACCGACCAGATCGAAATTTCGTAAGACGGAGGGAGAGTAGACCGCCGGCGCGGCGTAAAAGAGGACGTATCACCCTCTCTTTTTACCAGCGAAAATGTTTGCCTGCGCCTAAAAGTTATGTGGGTTTACATACGCATACACACATATACATACTCGTACATAGGGTGACATCATTCGGGAATGTTTCGAAATGGTTTTCTAGTCTCAAAATTTCACATCTGACTAAAATTCGATTTTCGTTAATCGGGGTGAAATCAATAACTTCCCTAGAATCGAAACAGAACCGTTATACCGCAAGATACATAGAAGGGCTTCTCGCGTAAATATTCGCTCGACGGAAGGTTCATCGTTAAGCAGTGCGCGACGTAAGTTTAATTTATTTTATCGTGTTTGTATTTATTATAAATACGACATTAACATAACATAAAGCGGAAATACCTTTGTTTCAACTGGCAATTTCAGAATACCTCCATCGTTTGTGCCACATCCATGGCTTTGTAGCTCCGTGTCCAGTGCATCCGAGTTGACTGTGTGGACTAATGATAATTTATCTGCTGCCATCGTCTAGTGCTGGAACGCGGCGATCTGCTGCATGAGCACTGAAACAAATAAACTTAAGTGTACCTGTGGAAAGTACTGCAATATTTGTTTGAGGTTTTTTCGAGTTCTTGTTTTATTAACCTACTTTAAAAAAGGATTTTAATTTTATAGTTCTGCGTTTGTTGAACGATTTTGATGATTGTATTAGCTAATATAAAATAAAATAAGATAGTAAATAAGATTAGAAGATATTTCAGCGACTTAAAAATAGGAAATTCTATGTTCATAGTTACTCGTATATGTTTTTTATGTAATTTTATGCCTGTGTCGTTTTTTCATGTAGGAAGTTCTTGCTTTCACTAAAATACCTATATTAACATGTTTCTAAAGTTTCTGAATCAAGTATAGGCTATTGCCTTAAAATTGACATGCTTGTTAAATTAACTAAAATACCTACATAGAAAATATCTCTGTCACAAATAATATTTCTGTCATAAATAACAAAAAAAAATCATTACGTGAACAAGATTGCCTTTTAAAAGTATTAATACATACTTCGGCGTCTCATTTCCCATTTCCGGACGTACAAATCCGGTAAAGAGCGAGTATCAATAACTTAATAACAGCGAGGTGAATAGCAGTTTGATAATGTCATAAAAGATCGGCGGCCATCTTGCTCGCGTAAACCTCTCAGGGGCTCCTCAATAATCCGGACAATAAAGAAAAATTCCAACCCCCTTTATGAAGAGGTAAGTCCTCGACAAATTGTGTCCAATAAGAGCCGTGGAGTAGTTGTTGGGTCGGTTTATTTTTGGCAGATTTGTTGGAAATTGGGCCATGACAAAATTAGCCTTGTGTTAGAATCTGGTGGATGTTATGTAACATTGGATGTTTTTATGCGTTGTTGATTAGATTATATCATAGGGAGTAGGGGAAATATAGAACAGCTAAAGGCAAGTCGATCGGAACGGAACCCTTTCCGTACCACCGTGTAATATGTAATTCTACGATTAACTGTTAATTTACATGTAGTTTCTTCGATACAGCCCTAGTATATATTTATGTTATGGACTCTTAAAAATAATAAGCGAACGTAATAAAATTCGTGAATGTTAATATCGGTCAGTATTAGATCAAATATGAAAAATATACATATTTATTTGGTTTTTCTGCATAGAAACCGTAATTTCGTAATATGTCTCAAAATGGTTACAGCAAAATCCATTGCGAGCTTTATATGATACAAATTCGGCTCCACAGTTTTTCCAGTTCGTCCTGAAAATGGCGCGTGTAACAGACAAGCGTGCAGGTAAGAACGCATAAGTGGATTGCCTTTCTGCTTTACATGCAAATATTTTGTGCAAACGTCTCTTACGTATTTCTATCTTTATGCGGCCCATTTGATATTCTGGAATAGCTTTATTCTGAGGATTGGTATATTTGATTTGCTTGCATGGTTTGTTTAAAGGTTTAAGTTTGTTTGTTTGTAAGAATTATTTGTTTGCGTAAATTTGGATGACTGGAAACAGGAAAAGAATTTAGTTTATACATCCGTCAATAATGGACCATTTATAACACAGTTTTCAGTTAATAAATTCACGAATACGGTGTTTTGTCAGATGATAGAATTGTATAGTCCAAACGGGATAGTATCACCGACACCCCGTTAATCTTCTGTAAAATATTTTACTTATTAATGTGGCTAATTGCGTAAGATGGGATTTTATCGTGTTTCAGGTTGATTACCGGTTAACTGTAAAATATACTTATTGTATGAGTACAATACAATAGAAGACACACTCTAACACTACCCATGTTATAAAATAAATATCTAAGAAATTTTGTCTATTTTGATGATCTCTAAATTGGTAGAATTATTAACTTTCGTACGGCTTTATATCCTTTTTTAATTCAAATAAACTGTTTTCTGTGCAAAATCTGAAAAAGTGCATTTAAAAAACAGCGCATTAGCCTACCAATTATCATGTAAAAACAAATGAACGACAGCACTCACATTCATTTGAAGCAAGGCATTGAAGAGGTGTAATGGCGTATAATCTTGACGGATGATACGATCTCTGCACTCGGATCATGCATGATGGATCGGAGGCACACTCCGCTGAATGGGGCTGATCGACGGTTTTATATGAGGATTATTGTGAGTATTCTTCTGGTTTCTACCGGTGTGCTTAAAGCGATTGATTATACTAGGAATAACAGAAGAAAAGAAAGGAAATAATAAATAAAATATACACTTAATTTGAGAGGGGAAGAAAACTAGAATATTAGTTTTAAATCGTAATATATCAAAAGATAATACAGGAATTAATACAAAATTGAAGAAAATATAAATTGAAAGTATAAAAAAAATAAAAGGTTATTTAGGGATATTAAATTTCTTACTTTCACAGAACCAGACATCTAAATTCATCAAGTAGGTTTTTAATGACAAATAAACAAATTACCCGCAATTCGCTTCGAACCACTCATTGGTTGGAAGCAAGGTATTGAAGAGGTATAATGGCGTATAATCTTGACGGATGATACGATCTCTGCACTCGGATCATGCATGATGGATCGGAGGTAGACTCCGTTGAATGGGACTGATCGACGTTTTTATATGAGGATTATTGTGGGCATTCTTCTGGATGCTAGAGATTTGCTTAAAGCGATTGATTATACTAGGAATTAGAGAAAATAATGAAATTGCACATATTTTAAGAACACAATATTGATTTTACATAGTATTGTAAGATTACAGGACATACACGATGATACAAGAATAATACAAAATTGAAAAGTTATTTGAAGATATTACGTCCTTATAAGCCTCTGTGAAATAATTATTGTGTTTCGGCTGCAGAAGCTTGTTTTCTGGTTGTATATTAAACATAATTTTTGGTATGTTTAATATGTATATAGTTTTTCACATAAATGTATGATCGTGGGACCGTCGTCGAGTAAATAACTGTCTCGGTAACTTTAACGAAATATCCCCTTTAGTTTCGTAGTATAATCAAAACGTCCTTCTATTACTACTAACCTGAAATAGTCGGTTTAATACCCGTCCAAGTGAACACATTTAATCCCCGACTTTATCCCGTCTAAAACCCATTAGAGGTCACCATATCACGTGACGCTTACCTCAATTGAAGGTAGATTTAATTGTCCGACACTTAGCCTTAAGTTTGCCACGTCTGAAGACCAGTTGAGCGTTTTCCAATTGTCCCGACTTCCCGTTCCCGACTTACAACACATGAAATTATTTTTTATAGAGATAAAATTATACTCTACTATTACTACTATTTATAGAAAATGTAAAATAGAATATTAGTACTATTATGAAAGTAAAAGATTGTGCATTTGGATACATATGATAAATATATTATGTCTACATATTTAAATTTAAATAATTTTCTTGTATATATTATTCGATATATTTCTATTAATGCTCTGATATCGTACACCCTAAAATTGTTTTTTATAACAATATAATGTACACGCACCAGCTTCCAAGCGTCATTATAAATACATAAAAAACAGAGCAAATTAGGATTTGGTACAGAAGTACCTTTAATGGTTCAAAATGATCAGTTGGCACCCATGGACAAGCACCAGCTTCAGGAGCGAGCGCGGCTAATAAAGTCTCATCATTACTTCGCGGCTAATCTCGCGTCGGGCGCGTCCGTGTGAGTGCACCTTAATGTTTGGCACTAAGGTGTGAGCTGAGAGCGGAGTAGTATGTCAACAGCCTTTAAGCAACGGACAATACCGGAGGTGCTCTGCAATTATATCTTACGTTGTCTTACTATATAAAAACTTCATGTCACGATGTATGTTCGGAATGAACTACAAAACTACTGAACTGATTTTGATGAAACACTGTACCTATGTGTTTACATGGTCTACCTTGAGGATAGTCTATATCTCGATTCAGACCCCCTTTTTACTTATTGGAAATTTTACGTTACTGGCAAAACAATGTCTGAGTCGTCTCCATTGTGTGAACAGTTTTTTATTATTGAATAAAAGTAACAAACGAACAGAACTGTCTTCCATTTTTTATCGTACAAATGTAACAAACCTACTCAGTACTTCTACCACCCCGGTGAATCAATTTTATTCTAATGTAAGTGTTTATTCCCGCCGAAATTCTGTGTCTTGCGCCCAACGTCTCAAGCGGATCTTGGCCAGACGGACGGCTTTAACTAATCTCATTACAGCCAACGTTTAAGGCATTGTGCGGCAAGAGGCAATGGGGAGGCCAGGTGACTTACATTCCGTGCGGAGGGTCTGGTGATGTTTGTTTTGGGAACCATCATGTTTTAACTACCTGTGCTGATTACTGAGCGTACATTTGAGAAGGTTTGAATCGCATTTAACTTTTGTGATATAGTCTTACCTATAGAATTTTTAATAAAGTTTTCTTTAATTTGTCTCACTTCATGCTATTAACAAACAGACTGTGGTATAGTCTTACCTATACAATTTTTGGTCTAATAATGTTTAGTATAATTTTTGTCACTTCATGCTACTAACAACTCTTTGTTAGTAAACACTCGTCAACGTAGTAAACATACGAATAAATAATTTATATAATTACGGGAGAGCAAGAATGACAATACATTAATATTACCTAATTTCCCATTTCCAATGTAATATTTGACAAAAATTGGATTTTTTTCTAATTTATGTTATTCACGGTCTTTGTAAATTAGGTGTTTGCATCTAAAGAAAACATTTTTCTAAAGATATACCTGTGAACCTTGTAATCTTTCTAAGGCTATTTTTGCTCTTGTGTCCTCATAAAATACACACACACACACATCTTCAAACCAAATCCCTAACGCGGTAGGCAGAGAGTATCGAGTGCCAAACGGCACGGTTCTGGCATACTTGCCTAGCTTCTTCCACTTTCATTCTTTCCTCATAAAATCTTTTTCTAATGTATATTACTATATAAAACGAAATACTAATTCTTTGCACTAACCTTTTCCAATAATCTTGCATTAATAGTGTTATCTATAACCTTTTGTGTATATAATGTTTCTATACAAACATTCACGTCCGACATCTAAACAGATAGATCGCCTTAGTAGTGGTAATTAAACCCCTTATAAGGCAGTGTTATTTACAGATTGTATTTGCATATTGACAGCTGAAGATTTATAATTCAAGTGTATACCTAGTATTAGCCTAAAGTTTTTTGTCTAATGTTTTAATGTCTTGTGTGTGGTATTTAAAAAAACGATTATAATTTATTACTATTGTATAACTATTGTTTTAATGTCGTATAGTGGAATAAGAAATTTTCTTGCGTGTAACAAATATATAAAAAAGAAATAGTGAAAACCGATACAAAATTTATTAGTATTTGTTTTAACATGCTTTGCAACTTGTCTGTTTGGATGTAGCTACTTAATTTTTTTTTATTTGAACTTAAGGCACGGCACACCTCAGACGCAAAATGCAAGAAAAGCAAAAAGTAACAAAAAAAATAATAAAAAAGTACAAAAGTTAAAATTAATAAACGATTGTAATGATTTATTTGAAAATTTGAATTAATACTGGCTAATAAAAAAATAATTCTGGCCAGCAAGTCGCTGAAGCCACAAAAAATAATATTAGAATGCAGCGTTCCAATTGGGAACACTCTCTTTTGTTTTTTACAAAAACTACGCATGATAATTTAAGTAAAATAGAAAATTAATTATTTAGTGATAGTTCTACTAAATGAAGTATTTGTATTAAGTTAAATGTCAAAGGAAAAATGTATTTTGTGAAGGTTTATGAATATATATATTGTTTGACTTGAGGAGTTTGATTTTATCACACGATAATAATCAGTTATTAAGAAAATAGTGAATACTATTTCAAAAACAAAAATGCAAGCTTTGCTGATTTAATGATAAAGTGATTTAATTAGACGTACGAGTATAGCCAGGCTTTACTATGTAGTAGTAAATCAAATCAATCACAAAACATGTTTTTGGTTATCGCTATTGCTGATACGTATAATCGTGTTTGTTATGGCAATAAATTAATTAACTCCTCCGCGTATATATTATAATCGCAAATCGTGCGCGAAGAGGAAAATATAGCGATATCTTTTGTCTACCTAACTATCAAAACAATGATTGCTTCTGAGGGTCTTCTCATACTTATCGATGTAGTATCGGTTAAGCCGGTTAAAAGAGCTTTGCACACCGGCCACTATTATCAAAATAGGCTATCTAAAAGTTTTCCAAATTTTCTCTACTTTTTAAATAACAGATACGTTGCTATATACGTATAGCAGGCCTCTCTAAACTGGAATCACAAGAAATGCTACACAGTGCTCAGATGCTCTGTGACGATGACATTGAATATTTTGTTTATATGGAGTTACAAAACGAAAGTTAAAATATTGACAATTAATTAGCAGGAAAGTCGGTGGGATCAAGATACAGTAGTTTTACCATATATTAAAGTAAAGTGTTTAAATGTATATTTACGTGGTATATTTCAATACAATGCAAAGCGAATTTGTGACGTTATGGTTGGGGATACCCTGAGTTAGACATGGTAAAGGAAGATTTTACCATTTAATTGCTGTTTATAAGTTTATGGTTATATAGTCATATAATTTTACGCGGGGTGCGTGATCCATTAAACATATAAAATACTGGTACGTATTAAAACATAGCGCTTATGCTCTTTGGTAGTTCTAAAGAACTCGAATTTTCAATGCGTTTTCAATTTTTTTCTACTACTGATGTAAAATTGTGTACACTAGTTTCCGTAACAATATAAAAAATTAAATAACAGTATATCCGCAGTATTGTTTCAATGTATTCTTAGACTAAATAATTTGGCAATTTATAGCTTATAATTTAGACATGAAACCTGTATAAAGTAGACTCTGAACTAATTAGTAAATGGACGATGCCAAAGATTCAAGGAGTCTTTTCTTCTATTTAGCCAACACAAAACTTTATCTCCTACTTTGAAAAGTATTTAAAGATGGCATGCGGTGACCGGTGGCTGTCTAGACTGAGTTAATTTTCAAAATACCTGTGAACAATGGGCCGTGGGGAAAGTAGTACATTTTTCTAATGACAATAGATTCGTTTTGTAGGGGTCGAATACTGAATTTTACGTACAATCGGCGTCAATTGTTTTAGTATCTCTTACAAATGATTATATAAGGACTAGCTGACCCGGCAAACGTTGTTCTGCCATATAAAGTATGAAATCGCGATTAATTAAATGGGGGTTGGTGGTAGAAGGGTGAAAGTTACGTATTTTATAAAGCCAAATCATAAAAAAAATTAAATAAAAAAAATTGACCAAAAAATTGTGTAAAAGATAAAGCTATTGGGATGGACCACCTTTATCACCTATCGGATCGAATTGTGAATATAAACCATTCTTGGATAAACTTAATTTCACACAAAAAAATCATAAAATTCGATCCAGGCGTTTAGGAGGAGTTCAATGACGTACATAACACACACGTACATAAGAAATATATATATATATATATATATATATATATATAAGATGTTAAGTTTAATTGTATGCACAAGTTACAAATGGTAAAGCAAACTATTAAGCTTTGGATTGATGAAGGATAATGCAACTTTATTCATATCTAACTTAAAAATTGATAATCCCGAAAAACTTTAACAATGGAAGAAGCATTTTATAACTGGCGCATTGAATATGTAAGGCACGGAAATATTAACTTCTCTTTGAACAAATTTAAATTAAAGGTGGTAGAACTCATGTAGTTCAACCGGGGAGGTACCACCGCCACCCTCATAATCCTCCGTGAAGTAATTTATTGTGTTTCGTTATGGAGAGGCGTGGTTACCGGCTATATTTACAAACGAGGCGAACATCTTAGTCCTCACAGGTAGTAACGCATTTGTGGTCTACCTTGGGTCAATCGTACTTGGGGATGACTACTAATGCCCATGGGCAGTAGTGACCACTTACCATTAGGGGGTTTACCATGTTCGTTTGCTACCTTTACACACTAAAAAAACAAAAAAAATAATAACTTGGCGTCCTTATACTGACTACTATATTTCTAGCGTGTACTAACTATTCTTGAAATGTATGTCACCCGTTGTTCGTTAACAATTGTTATAAATTATAATTTGTGCACTTGCACAGGTGGTAGAACTCATGTGGTTCGACCGGTGAGGTACCACCACCACCCTTATAATCCTCCGTGAAGTAATTCTTGTGTTTCGGTTGGCAGAGGCGTGGTTGCCGGCCATACTTATATACGAGGCGAACATCTTAGTCCTCAGAGGGAGCAACGCACCTGCGATCAAAATTAAGTTTGATTTAATTGTACTTGGGGATGGTTATTGATGTCCTAGGGCGGCAGTGACAACTTACAGTATTTTTTTAAATAAAAACAAACTAATATCATATATAAATAGCATAATAAATCCATTATTTATTATGCTATTTACAGATTATCGTAATTTGGGCGTGTTACTAATGTATCAACGTAATTCTTTTTCAATAAGTTAGTGTTTAATTAAGTTTAGTTATGAAATACGTGGTGTGGCGTTAGCGGCAACGTTGAAATCTGTTTTAGAATAATTGTTATGAATGTAGTTTGGCGACTTCCTGACAATATGCGCCCCGTTGATTTGTTGAGTGCACCGTCAGAGAATAGGCATATGTACAGATGTGGGAGTTTACTTCTGTTTAGTATTCATTTGCCACTTTGTATGCCACTAGGTGGTAGAACTCGTTTAGTTCGACAGGGGAGGTACTACAGCCACCCTCATAATCCTCCGTGAAGTAATTTATTGTGTTTCGATTTGTATAGGCGTGGTTGCCGGCTACACGCGTGTGTAGCCGGCAATACTCGTGAAATACTCGTAATACCTCGTGTATAACGAGGCGAACATCTTAGTCCTCAGGGTAGCAACGCATCTGTGGTCAAATTCAGGTATGATTCAATCGTACTTATTACTGATGTCCATGGGTGGCAGTGACCACTTACCATCAGGTGGAATGCATGTTCGTTTGCTGGCGTTATACAATAAAAAAATAGTTTGTACTCCTAGTGTGATAATATATATAAATGCGGACGCTATCTGCTTTATCACTTGATTAAGTCTGATTGAATATTTTTTTACAGATCCTTATCGGAAAAAGGTTCCTGAATCACAAATTCTAGTTTACATATCCGGTGATTGCACTAGAGACTTCGTGTTTGTAACGTACCTACCTATTGTAAATTAAACATTTTCACACACACACACACATCTTCACGCCAAATCCATATCCTTAAACATTTTCAATGACCAATTATATATTTTTTACATAATTAGTCATTGAAAAGGACGCATACCTGTTTTTTTTTATTATATGTGGAACGAATTCTTATATTATTTGTTTTAGGGAAGGTATGAAACAGGAGCGAGAAATGATATAATGATTATTTAAATGAATATTTAATGTTTAATGTTCTATGTTCGTCAAGAAGACGTCAAAACTAGCTTTCGCTTTATTTGGTATCTGGACTTGATTGGGCTGTCTTGTGTTTAAGTTTCATGTAGTTGTATTTCAAGTAAACGTAGGTGTTTAACGACATGGGACTCGTTACACACTCTCATTTTTGTGTCGGGCAGTGAAACAGGGATACGGCTTATGTGGGATGTCACACGCATTCTCTATGAGTTAGTGTTATACTAATAACGTATAAATTATTAAATTGATTGTATTGTGTCCTCGTTTTAGGTTATTTTATCCTAAGTAAAGCTGCTTATATAGGCATTAAAGTGCACTAACCACGTTAAATATTCTGTGCAGCTGTGTCGGGCAGTAAATCAGCGAAACAGCTCGTGTCGGGTGTCACATGCTCTATAAGTAAGTGTTATGATGATTATGAATTTATAATTGGTTGCAAATTGATTGTAGTGTGTCATTGTATTAATTTGTTTTATCACAAGTAAACACGTGAATGTAGGTATTAAAGTGCATGGGGCTCGTTAAATATTCTGTGCGGCTGTGTCGGGCAGTAAATCAGCGAAACAGCTCGTGTCGGGTGTCACACGCATGCTCTATGAGTTAGTGCTTCCGCTGACCGGTGTACTGTTTATCACCTTTTCGCTTTATTTGGTGTAAGCGCTGCTTTGGTTGCATTATGCAATCGTACTAAATGGTTTTTAACTCAGATTCTGATTTGTGGTTATTGATGGTTTAGCTACCACTGCACTGGGAACTTGAGATAGTTCTTTATAAGTTTACCTACTTTTTATTAGGTACCTTTTAGTATCTTTAACCTTCTTCTTATTGTAACTGTATATAGTCTTCTTATTGTATTGTATAGTGACTCTAAGTGGTAACACCTTCGGTGTTTTCCTAAGTTGGAGAGGTAGTAATTGTTCAGAATTGGTAAAATTTTAAATGAAAATTATTTGTCCCCCTTCTATATTTTCTTTATACAACTAGCTGCGGACGATGCACGTCAGCTCGTATCATGTATGTGATCAGTCATAATTTCGTAAACAAAGCAAACAGCAGAGAGATGGGATAGGATTTTATTGTATTCTATAATGCATTTTCCTTACGCGACCATTTCTACTAGTCAACTTCTATCACAATGTGCGCTGAGAAAATTTGTTCCAATACAAGATACTCCTATTATAGCGTTTTGAAATCGTTATTTTCCGTGGACCGTTAAAATATGAACGATAGTGGATGTACGGTTATTGTGTCAGTATCATAAAACGAGAGGCAAAATAGAAACCGCAAATATAAACAGGTAGCTAAGTAATATGAGAACGACGTTTGGCTGTTTTCCAGGCCTAAACTAACTTTGCTATTACAATTTAAACCCTATTACCATGACCGTAAAGTTGTAGGTTAAAGGTTACTAGACTGCTATAGTATGTCTAGTATGTTGGTATAATAGGTGCTTAGCACATTATTACGGCAATATCTTCTGCTGTTTAATTTTGAATCGTATCCTATTGACTATAATGTTCATATTTGCTCGTATATGTTTTGACTTATGTGTAAATATATGTAGTTTATAATATTATTATACAGAGATTGTTTATTTCTGCACTATTGATATGTGGAAACGTTTCATATGTATGGAGACTAAGTTATTTGTTCCTTCGAACATATTGAATTGAAACGCTCGATAATGTCACGAAATGTAAAGTTTATGTGCTTATTTATTCGCACTTGTAAATAAATCTCATAAATATTTGTTGTTGCCAATGATATTTTATAAATAAGTAAGTAATAATATTGCTTATTTACTGAAATGAAGAACAGTATTTTTACTAAATGACTGTTGAAATGTGAGTAGAGAAATACAAATACTACGAGGTTTTAAAAATAGATACAAAAGTATAGAGAAAAGATAAATCTATTAATATCTTGTAAGTTCGTACAAAAGTTAGGTACAAAATAAAATGTAGAAAATTACTACGTTTACTTACTTACACTAACTTGAAATTTGTTTTTCTTTTTATTTTTTATAGCATATTCATTAGGAAAGGCTGCAGGTTCTTAGAATCCGTGGAGAGACGTTGCAGACAACGATTAGTAAGTTATATTCGATTTTTATTGTATAAAGGTAGCAAACGAGCATGCATTTACCTGATTTTAAATGGACTCTACGTATGATTGATGAATGTAATCAAACATACCTAGATGTGTTGCTACCGCTGGGGGTTAGTATGTTCGCCTCTTGTGTGAGTATGGACTACAATTATGTATCTTCAAAAATCTGAACCGAGGACATGCTTCACAGAGGACTATAAGGGTGGCAGTGGCCAAGTTATTTGTTTATTAATGTTAATGTTTTTTTTTTTTCTTTTTATATCTAAACCTAGCGATAAGGCAGACGGGCTACCTGATGGTAAGTAGTCACCGTCGCCTATGGACATTTG
>DWNR01000929.1:0-16971 GCA_018250455.1 Polygonus leo | reverse complement strand
CCGGCAGCAACACCTTCCGATTGAAACGCTAATAAACATCTGCTAGGCGGTAGAATAACTGTGTTGGTGATACCGCCGCGGTTACTTATAAAATCTACCATCTGACATATTGGTTACTTTGTCCAAATAGTTAATAGGATTTTGTATGTAAAAGGTGTTACAATAAAGTATAAATAAATAAATATCAACACCAATGTGACAAGTAAAGTGGCTACTGAATTATTATCTTCTCACGATGTCACATAACTCAGGGCTTACAGTAGCGCTAATTTTAGGGCCTATAGAGCAATAAGGTTCCATTAACCATTAATTGCTAAGCTAAGTGCGATTAAATGCCAAATAAATAATAGTTAATTAATGAGCTATCTCAATAATTCCAACTCTCTCAACTGAACAGTCGTTGTTACTTAAACGTAGTGCAATCGATACGATAGTATTCAGTATCGTATCGATAAATAACCTTAGTGCCCACTTTTCGGTTCGAAAACCATGTTATCTGACGGACTAATTGCCTACATTGGCCACATTTTTAAAAGTTACCACAAATCACCCGCTCTATCTCAGTCATTCTCGTAGTAGATTATAAATTGAACAAATAGGTATTAAGTACAGGCACACATTGTTGATACACGGAATCTCAATCAGGCTGATGGGGTTTTAATCTGAAATGCTGAAACTGACGACGAGGTAAATCGATTATGAACTTAACTAACTCGATTTAAGGTTGGTTTTCAAATAAAGCGGTCTGCACATTCGTCGTTCTACCGCGAAGTGTTAGATAGAAGAAGGGTATTTGCAGAATTGTCGGCACGCAGGAGAAGTAGTTCAAGAAGCTGCAATTTGTATTGAAATAACCTTTCTGAATGGGTATCGTAGCATTTCATCGGCCGGCTCCGACATCAGATTTATTATTTTTTACTTGCGTGGTCTTAAAGCACAAAATTATTGTTTTTATCTCTTCAGGTGGTATTTTCGAAGCAATTATATTAAGCTTTGCTTGGATTTTTAATTGGATCACTCGGGTTTAACGACTCGCTGGAAAAAACTTCTAGTGACATCCTCTGATAATTCTCCGAGCACCACAAAACAGCGAAATTGCAAGCAAGTAAACAACAGCATGCGAGATAAATTCCTTTTATCCTGTTTGCGTTATTTCAAAATTTACGCTTCTGATAGACGGGAATAACAAGAAAATGATGTTTAATTGAGCAAGAAAGTAGTTAGTTTCCAACTATAAGTTAATAAATAATTGGTACGTCTATGGGCTAGAACGAATATAATTCTCATAAGCTTGTAAAAATATACCTTTTCTACCTTACTTATGTATAAAATGTATAGAATTCCACATAGAATAACTAGCTCTTGCCCGCGATTCCGTTCTTTGATGTGTACGTCTGAGAACTGACGGCTTGATATACAATGTGATCAAGTGATATTGTTTATCATTGTAGCAAACATCCATCCATTCATGCAGACTTATGCATATCCCGTGGGAATCTCGAGGATAAAAAGTAGCCTTTATGTTAATCTGGTACATAAGCTACAACACCGCCAAGTTCCATCAAAGTCCATTCAGTAGTTATGTCCTGATTGAGTAACAAATATCCATCCATCCACACATCAAACTTTAGCATTTGTAATTTTAGTATAGATACAATATGGCAAATTGAACTTAAAGTCTCATGTGTTTAACGCGTTCCCCTATTATAACGCCACACTGCTGAAATATTATCTTCTTCATACAAGACTACCTCAGCTGTCACCCCATATCTGTACCCCATGTATGGAGTAAAAAACAATACAGCCATAAAGTCCAATCCACAACTGGCCAAAACTCGCGTATCTCATACCCAAAACAAACAAATCGAAAACGTTCTTAAAGTTAAAAAGAGAAATCGCAAGCGATAACAATATTGCAATAATAATGATTACGTTTCATTAAGATCATTAAGCGTTATAATTCGTCTTCCACTTTAATGATACCCAGCATACCTCGAGCGTGGGAAGGCGTCGAGGCTTGCGGTTATGTACACGGAAAACACTGTTTGGCGTTTGTTCCTTTTGTGTCCCTTATTTAATAGGAAAAATGAAATATACAAAGTTCAGATAAGAATGAGAAAGTGGCCGCTTTTGTTAACAATCATTATTTTGTACTTTTTTATCGTATGAAGGTAGCAAACGAGCATGCAGTCCACCTAGTGTACGTCACTGCACAATAAAATCATACCTAAGTTTGATCACAGATCCGTTGCTACCCCGGAGGACTAAGATGTTCGTCTCATGTATAATTATAGTCAGCAACCACGTCACTCCAAACCTGAACACAGTAATTGTTTCGCGGAGCATTACGAATGTGGCGGTGGTACCTCCCCGGTCGAACTAATCGTTCTATCACCTGGCAAAGGGAACCGGAAGTTCTAGACAAATCATCAGTAAATGAATGTTTTAGTTACTTCATTGAAACATTTTGGGACAAGTTAACAATGAGATGCAGACAAAAAGTATACTTTCCACGCCAGAGTGCCTCAATTTAGTTACAATGGGTGACAGTTAGCATCCTGGTGCAGGCTTTTTGGCTACTTATATTTAATTGAGAAGAAACAGCCTTCTTTTCTTCCTAAATCTATAAATATAAAAGGCAAAATTGATTAATAGACTGACATATCAACGGAAAGCCGAAAATACTGTACTTAGAAACTTGAGGGTTCTTTTCATGATCTTAGTGAGCACTAAGAACGGATTTTTCGAAATTGTACCCCCAAGGGGTTTTCGACTTCTACCTGGACGAAGACGCGAGCAAAACCTAGTCATAAAATAAAATTGAATAATCTTCACAAATATTGTACCATGTATCTTAAAAAGTCAATCCTTATTAAAATGTTCATGAGGTGTAGTCAAATAACAGAATGGGTGGGCGACGTAAACCATAGACATATTTAAGCCCGTTACGGCTTTTAATTAAACAAAGGAATTCAAAAGAGTTCAGACGAAGAATCCATGAACATTCAGACAATGCTTCGCCATACAGAATTATTAATTAAAATCTCTACAGCCTTATTCATACCATCGTCGAATACTTCTCGAATATTTGTTCAAACTCGGGAGCTGTTGAACAAATTGTTTCATTAATAAACTATTCCGAAGCCGAGATACCATCTGTTTAGAATAAATTAATTATGCTGACGTTAAATTATTTTGGACGCGCCTAATTAAAGCGAAGTTTTCAAATGGATATGGATTTTTAACTAATTTAGATACAGTTCACAAGGTTTACGCAAAATTCCAGAAAGTATTTTGTTAAAACTTTTATTCCACAATATTTTACGAAATCCAAAACCCATTAAATTTTAGTACGATAACACCTACGAAAAAATTCATAATAGTAAATATATAGCAGTAAGATTATGACTACGAAAAAAGATACATCGTAGGGAAATTATAAGCCATGAGTAAGCAAACTTTTCTACGCATCAATCCGTTACTTTATTTTGATTAAATGATTAAATTTATGATCAAAATTCACACCTTTAGCTCAATTAGCACCGTAAAAAGATCACACATCAAACTTTAACGTATCATCAGCAAGTCTATTTATTATTCCGATTTTCTCAAATGCGTAAACAGTAAAACTCATCGTATATAAAAAGGGTTACATAGTTACATCTTTATTCTAAGTTATAATATTAGAATACTTTTAATAGAGAACTTTTTGTTACGTTTTCATGGCTTACCCACTCCAATATACGAAATCCAAAGGTATAGATATCTAAATTCACATAGAGTTTTATAAATTAAACATCTGCTATTTGAGTGAGCAGACAAACATTTTGATGTGATGACTTTAGATCTTGGTTTGGGTATGTCTATTTGCCTTTGCCTTCGACACCACGTCTCAGGGAATCCTAGTATACGGTTATATAGAGAGTGCCATAGTGTCAGACCATCATTATAAAAAGGCGTTTGGTATATCATTATAAAAAGCATAAAATCACAGGATCATTTTTATGAAATTTCATAATTTATACTCAAAAAATCTTTAAATCCCTAATAATTTCTCCACAGTTCAAGAGACAACCTGCTCCCCCACAACCTCAATCTCAACTCGGCTCTCACGTGCCGTCTTGTTGGCGGACTGACCAAAGAACAGAGGACGGTCTGCCACGAAGCGGCTGATACAGCAGCAGTGGCTTTCGAAGGTCTTCAGCTGGCGGTCAAGGAGTGCCAACACCAGTTCCGATGGCATCGGTGGAACTGCTCCAGTTTGACCACGAAGAGCTCTAATCCTCACGCCAGCGCTATAATGAAGAGAGGTAAGTGCGAAACTGATCCTTTTTATTATATTTAAAGCAAATAACTCCCAATCAGTTAGTAAATGGCTACTCCAATCCAGGAAAACCTCGGCACATCGATGGACAAGACCGTATATTAATTCTATTCGAAGTTGTTCACAAATTCGCAGCTACTTTTAAATACTGACTACTCGCTTTTTGTACAAGCATAACAGCAACCACACCGATCTTACATAAACACAAATTTCTCATAAACAACCGCTACGCGTCGAAAACGTGTGTGTGGTTTCGTGTAGTAGAGAGGTTTCAATCAAGTCTACAAATTCAATCTACATGTATTTATATTTAGAAAACAATGAAAAGTAGTCTGAAAATACAATAGATTTACAATGTAATTAAGTTGTCAAAAAAATATAAACAAAAAAAACAATTAATGACAATTTCTTATTCAAAGATTTAAAGAGCATGTGTTTCTGATGCATTAATATATAGCATTCCATACAGAAATTAACAGTGAAATAAAAACTTCGAAACGACAATAAACACATGTATTTATTTATTGAGTTGCCAACGTGGGATACCAATAATTTTTAAGCTGTAGGTGGTAGCAATCACAATCGACATAATGCTAAAACCAGTCTCGAACGACGTTTAATAATATCACGAGAAAATTTTATTAAAATAAGCGCAACTAAACTTTCAAACCAATCGCGATCGGCCATTACAATCCGAATTTATTACGACGAAAAATTATTCACGCATATTAAGCCCCACCGGCGGTGGATCTCGCCGTATAATGCTATGTAGTATTTACAGAACGCCGTACATCTTTATGTCTATATCTCCGGGTGTGAAAAGGCTTTGTCGACCTTATTTTTTCCACAATCATCGCACACGTTGACGTGGAAATTTACGAGCATGGAGGATGGGAGACAACAAATAATAAGACGGTCTTGTGGCCAGGTGTGGGTCCGCTCCCGCACCCCGCGATTTCACGCTACGTGTGCGTCCGCTGCCCGCCCCGCACCTCCAGCCTCAACCAATTAATATTTTAACTGGAATTGCCTCAGCTCGAGCTCCATCAGACTCACTCGATTTTCCCCACGCCCTTTATGACTGCACGCTTTTAAATAACACCTGGGAATTCTCTATCGAAGCTGTGCCAATCGCGTACCGCGAACTCGTGATAAGTACGTCTTAAAGTATTACACGTTATGTACCTACTTACATCTTACTAGAAGATTAAAACATAAATTATACACGGATTATCCTTAAATATGTTAGCCGGTCTATTGTATGAGGGACATAGAACACTATTAGCATTGAAAACGCTCCGTGACGACACCTTCCGGCCCTTCAACAACACGATTCCGTTTAGATTGAAAAATAGTGAAAAAATAGCGTAACTAAACACTTAAACATCTTTCTTAACTCGCCCATTGTCAAGATCCCGAATTGAAACGCCGACTAGTGGACGATATGAAAAAACCCTAAGAACAAATCGAGAGAGGCTTTCAAATAGGATAAAGGCGATCGATGATCGAAGAAGAAAGATAATAATGATTCGGGACCGTTGGATTTTTTGCCGGATCGTGTAGATACATCGATGAAAGGACGGACGGATGGCATTCAGGATAGATCGCGGGATTCGTTCCGCTTCCCTGAGATCCTCCACACGTTGTTAGCGCTCTTGTTGTACGTGACGCTGGTACAATATGGAGGTACAATGTGGACGATTTAATGACCTTTGTCGGGCTAATGAGACGATTGTAAGAAAATGTTTCGCCTCGGGCGTTAATAGCCGGCGATGTGGACGAGATTAGCGCGAGATGTCAAATGATACGTTGAATGTCAGCGCTGTGACATGAGAGAATGGCGCTCAGACCAGCCAGGGTGGCGAGTTGAAGATACCAATCTGGCACGGGCGCACGTGGCGTGAATTCAAAACTGGAATGTGTCATAAAAAGTGACATTTATTGGCACTTTATATCAACAACGTGTTCACAGAGGGCAATGGCGACGACAATGTGTAGTTATGATGCTGCAAAAACGAGATGCGTCGTTAAAGCGTCTTATCTGGCGGGCCGTCGTGGGAATTTTATTATGGGGCGTGTGACGACTTTATTTTAGGAAATTTTGAACCGTCTTTATTCTTGCGAAGATTTTGCAATGGTAGGAGTGTCAGCAAAAAATATTTCATTCGTTTTCGCGCGATGTCATACGTGTCAAAATATTTAAGACGTTTCGTGACTGAGCATCATTGATGACCTAAAATAACATTGAGTGGGATTAAACAAGGGCGGTACGTGTCGAAATGTCTCAATGCTGATGGCCCTACCTTCTAATGGCCGCGATAACATCATCCCGGTGCGTTACTGAATCGTGCTCCTTCAGATGCCTCTTAACTGTGAGAAAAAACACACAAAAGGCCCCATAAAAATATGAATTTGTCCAGAGATCCCCGTTTTGGACGTGACGTTTTTTGTTTAGTCTCTTTGTTCCCTTTGGATTATGAAGGCCGCTTTAAGAGTTAATTAACTCGAGGATGGCATAAGTGATGTTGCAGAATTTAGAAACATAAATGGAGTGGCCTTCGAACGTAAACGGGCTTAATTTTATTTTTATGTTCTTTTAAAGAAGCATCTTACCTTAATTGTAAAGTTTTATAGGCTAATATCATAACAATCAAGCAGGCTGATTACTTTGTTCGTATTATTAATATTTTATACACAATTCGGTTTATTACGTAATTATAAAATACATGAATTTGGTACAATAATATCATAAGCTCATCAGTAGCCAAATTCAAAGTCAAAATTGTCCAGTGTGATCCTTAATAACGTATGATATGCTTGGATATGATGGATAGCTTTTTTAAAGAAAATCAATGTCATGTCTATCAATATTGTGAATGACAATATCACGTTATTTGAATTATAATGGATTCAGTAACACTTATAATGTTATCGATTATTATTGTAAAAGTAGTCGAAAACAAAAATATTAGGTACATTATTTATATCATATCTATTTTCCTAACCTGTTCTACAATTCTAACAGAACAAATAAATATTGAGATTTTTATAGTATCGCTAACTAGTACATTTGGGTTTTATACACATATTTCGAGTTTTGAGTTCGAGTAAATCAAAAAAGTAGCTTAACATATAGGTATGCGAAAAAATATTTTTTCTTGCACTAAATAAATAAACCTACATATATTCCTCTGTGTGATACCTAAAATTAATGTCACAAAGATAACACTCCTGCGAATCTACATCTATCAATAAGTATACAAAATGGGGATCAGACGGACAAACTCTGTTACATACATACATACAAGCATATATGGATATCGATACGAAAGAGGGAAGATTAGGCCTTCATTTTGAATGCTGGTCACACCGAGGTCGGACTGGTCGTTAGGTTTCGGTAATTAGCGATTCGCAACACAGCCTGCATTCCGCAAACGAACCCTAATTAGTGCAGATTTACAAAACACCTACACGATGAAGTTCCAAATTAAATTGTATAGGTATTGTGTTTCATATTTTGTCGGATGTTTGGGGTTGAGAAATAATAATTGGATTGGGTGATTTTTAAATATATATGTTACTATAGACATATTGAAAAACATGTGGGTTAACTCAAAATCGATTATAATTTAATCATTTCAAATAAACCTGGACCTAGTAAATGCATTATTTCGAGCAAATTTTGAGTTATGAATTCGTGTATTTTCGTATTTCGTTTCGAATTCTCTAGTTCATCTCTTACATCATCTACATCAGGTATCTCTCTTACATCAGGTGTATCTTATCTTTTTTATTTATTCTATTAAATTATTCACTTACAAGTTATATTGATCCAAATATAATGACCCAATATGAGATCTATAGTTTTTTATCCTTACTCTTCTTCATTTTTATTAATCTCTTTCTTTATTTCAAAAAATCATAATTTGCTATCTTTTCTATTTATCCGCTAACTCCATATTGTTTACAAATAAAATAATATAAGTGTTTCATAACACTCAATTAAAAAATAAAACTAATAAAGTAAGTCGGAACCCCTTCGTGTGATATCAAATAATAGGGTGATATTACTACATGCAAATTAAAGCTATGATAAAGGATTTTGTGAATAAGATCGTAAGAACAATAAAAAACGTACGCTTATCTACACTTCGACACGCATATCCCGCTCAAAATTACAAAATGCTTGGAATTTTATACCAGCAACAATGTTAACAAAAACAACTGGTTCAATATAATTAGGTTCCACAATAAACCCATTAACACAGTCCAAATTGGTTGAGAGCTTGAAAGAAAGGAGAGACTAGATTCCTCTTCAGTAGGGGGTCATTAAGAAAAAGTGGTTTAATGTAGGTCCACGTAATTACTGTTTTACATCAGCATGGGTGAGGAGACAGCTAAATAACTTTAATTGCGCCGACCTGGTGACCTACGTGGCGCAACTGTCGTGTAGCTTGACCTAAGGAGCATTCTAGTTTGATTCCAGGCCAAGCTAAGAAATATATGTAGATTTACATGCATAAAATACTAATAAGGGATAAAATTGGGGAAATTTAGATTTCAAACATTTGTGTTCTTAGCTTGTTTTTATAGATATACTCGTCTCTCCCCGGGATACGTCATGGACTTCGACAATATATATGTGATGTTCTATTTTTATAGTGCTAAAATATTTCACTAAATGTTGATTCTAATTTAAAAAAATCCTGAAGTAATAACCTGGTGGTATGAATTTTAGCTTACATTGGAACATCGCAAAGTTAAATGTTAGGAACCCCTATTTTTTTAGAAATATGTACCAACGTGTTAATTACAACTTTCTTAGACTTTCAACTATTGGTCGATACAAGTTACTATTAATCATAAACAAAATATTAAAAAGTAATTTACAAACCGAAACTATTACTACGAAATTATAACTAACTACGAAACTATACTACAAAAATGTAATGTCACCCAAAAGGCTAATTACAGGCCTTTGCCGTAAAAGGCGAATATTTCAAGCTAAAAGAAAAAGTCGACGCGAGTTCATTCATTTTAGCACCAGATTTATAGGCTATCGATTTAAAAGCGAGAAGGATCGTGAAAAACCATTTTAAAATCGCAAAGTGCACAATCGTAAATCACGGGCCGATGTGCGCGCGCGCATCAAAAACGATGTTACACAACACGGAAAAAGCCGACCACCGCCGAAGGCGCTCGGAAAAACCTATCAGTATGCGCATCCCATTAAATAAATGTTCGCCTTCAACCACACATTTTTAAATAAAGAATCGGACATGAAATAAAACGTTTAAAATTATAATTGAAATTTGTATTTACTTAGCTTGTGAATTTTTTTACCACGCCGGCGCCGGGTTACCTTATAAGGCTCGAATGTAGATTTGCCAATTTAATCCGCGCTTCCCGGAATTAAGGTGGCGCTGGCGTCGCAAGAGATGGACAAGCTCCTTCGTTCTAGTGATCGCAGCGTTCAAATTATATTCAGCTGAGAAGCTGCTTTAAAATTTTGATTTTTATACATAATATTCTAAACTGTTGTATTCCGTAAAATAGCTTTTGAATAGAAATAAGCAAATAAAGAAAGAATATCGAATAAATTACGTCTAAACATTATGATAAACGTCCCAAAATTAACATTCGATCCGCGGGGGAATTATACAAACTCAAAATTTAACTTGCAGACGGCGAGTGTCGTAAATCGAGGAGCGTTTTTGCGAGGATCTCGTAGCGAAAATAATTACATGTCATGCATTATTAAAACAAACACGACGAAAAAAGCAAAGGTACAAGTGTAAGGGAAGAATTTAAAATCTGTCACCAGTTCGAAATTCAGAGCATTTGGTCCGAAAAAATGACGATCGTATAACCAGAATTCATTAGCGTCGATTAAAGGATTCGCCACGGATTGCCACGGACGAAAACAGATCTTATCGACTATCGAATGCTCCAAATCGATACCAAATTTAAACAGACGAAGCAGCAACAGGCGCAAGAAGAGCAACATCTGCTTCATAAATGCATCCTGAGAAAAATAACGAAAATAAAATTGACAACAAAATAATTAAGTAATGTTTTTGTTTATACGCCTTTTTTGTCGTATGAGCAGCAAACGAGCATGCAGCCCACCTGATCGTAAGTGGTCACTGCCACCCATGTACCTATATTTGGAATCAACCCTAAGTTTGATTAAATCGTACCCGACAGACGGCACAGAACAGAACAGTGATGCAGCTATCCTTGAAGACTAATACGTTTGCCTCATATGTAAGAATAACAGGCAAATACGCCTCTCCAAAAACGAAACACAAAAAATTGCTACCTAACTAACTATGTCATTAAGAATTTTTAAGGAGGAAATAAGAATGTAAGTAGATACATGGCAACATCGACTAAGATAAATGTAAAGCTAAAGTATGAAACAATTCAAAAATATTTAAAAGTGGTTCCACTATCTCATAGCCTCTCTTAAAGCCAAATTATTAAGCAATGCTGTATTCTGCTTGCAGTATACAGAAAGAAACTCTAAGAAGATATTATACGAATTCAAGTGATAAGTACATAGATAGGTCTCAGAGATACCAAATAACAAACATACATGCAAAAATGTTCATCCTCAAAGACCTCTATCATGTTTGATGTTAATTACTGATGCGCAGCACGTTTTTTATCACAACTACTAGGGTTAAGGCAGTCTTTCTGATGGTAAGTAGTCACCGTCGCCTATAAACATTTGCAGCACCGAAGAGACCACAAATCATGGCCAAATTCGCTGTTGCCTGCCATCAAACGATCGGCATATCTGCGTAAAAATATGTACACAACTTATTATTTACGATTCATACAAAATATCACGTATTGCACCTATATTATAGAGTTATCTGGTGCTTAGATGTCTATGGTCAAATACATTTCCTATAAAACGAAGCATTCCTTAGAGCCCGATGTACGCCAAGTAATGCACCTGCGACCCCTATTGGATGTTGGTACACAAAATAGTTTACTCCAAGATGACAGACGATTCAACTAAAAACTACTCATTAAAACTATGTAGCTAATTAGAAGAACGGTTAGGAAAGTTCTAATTGTCATTTATATGAAGTATAATATATCGGTTAACTTTTTGTGTGGAATTCTTTCGCAGTAGATACCTTTAACTGTTCAGAATGTATTGGTACTCGCACCTCGCTCTATGGGTGTCTGTATTAAAGAAACCAATTGAATATTCATACAGTACACATCGCGAATATAGTGGAAACAAAAAACAAATGCCGCTCTATAATTGTTAATGTTGCATTTGGATCGCGTATAAATTATATTATCGGCGAAGAGCGGGTACGACTCGCACGCAAAGGGCTCCGTATGTACTGTGAACAGGTGGCATTGTACTACAATATATTTTAACTATTTTTTTACTTTTGGTATTTGTTGCTGTAGTGGCCATAACAACAAACTATATGTAAATTCTATCCGTTATGATTCAAGGGTTACAGCCCTGTGACAGACGGACGTAAGGAATCCGGCTAAACGGACAGCCGAGCTTAGTCATAGGATCCGTTTTCACAATTTGAGTAAGGAACCCTAAAAACATTCGTTGTAAAATGTTTCTTAAAAGGTGCTTAAGCTTTTGTTAGGAATTACCCCATAAGGTAAAGGATTCCGTTTCATTGCACTCATATCAATACAAATAATTTAATTGTAATTGTAACTCAAACGAACGACATTTGTGCATTTTCTAACATACTCTAGTTAAACCCATTACATTTTACGAAGTCACCAAGTTATAAATATTAAGCAAAGACGACGCAGTTAGAAAAGTAAGTTAACCTATTAACAACTGTATTTTTATTTTTCTAAAATGTTAAAGTAATACCCAGTTAGTGCTTATCTTAACACATCTAGGAATAAGTTACAATAATCATATGATGTCATTAAAACATTATCTTTGCATTATTTATCAAATGCGCATAATTCAAAGAAGAAGGATCCGTCATTTTTATTTAAGTATTCGATATTCGATATCAGAATATTTTATGCAAGACTGCCCTCTTAATAATCAATTGGAACATTGTTTCACATACATACATTGTTTCACATACATACATTGTTTCTATTTTATGTTTATATGTAGTTAAAGTAGGAATACTAAGCTTACGGTCTACCTGATGGTCTAATACCGTCCAAAGACATCATGTATCAACACCAGATAGTTCTGAAATCCTACCTGAAGGACTTACGATTTGTTGCCAATGAGAACAAAACAGGACTATGACATGGGGTTCTTCAAAGGCGCGAAAAGAGCTCTCCTTCAAAGCCGGCGATGCATTGGCGGTCCCCCTGGTGCTGCAAACGTCCATAGGCGACGGTGACTACTCACCATCAGGTAACCCGTCTGCCTTATCGTTAGGTTTAGATATAAAAGGAGCATATTCTACATGTGTATCTTCCACAACTTGAAGAGTTCCACATCTTTTGAATCTTGAATTCATAGAGCAGACGAGTCACTTCAACCTATTATTTCTACATCTCCATATGATGATAAGGTATACAAAACCCAGATCATTGGCATATATTACTGTTAAGCGACTTATATAGCAAAACAATTCGAACAGTTTTTAAACACAACTCTTTAAATCAAGCTACAAGTGTAATGTAGATGCGTCGGCTCCGAAATGTTCTACCCAACCATAACCGTACCGAGTCACCCATAACTCGAAATCATCAAAATCGATCAATCGAGCGTGCTATAAATCGCGACGTATCGATTCTATCGCGTCGCCACGGCTCGACAAATATAAATTTGTCACTGGCCACTCGGAAAAAGCTCGGGCCGGACTCGGGTTTATAAATAAATAATAACATCACCCTATTTGGACGATACACCGTAACATTCGTTCTGAACTGATACTCGATCTCAAATGATATAGACTCTGATACGTTTATAAGACGGTATGTATTTACGTCGTCGAACCAACACCAGCACCAGTGTGTTAAATTGCATTCAAGTTGAAATATGTTGTAGTTCGTGATTTTAATGATAATCTAATAAAAATACTTGAAAAAATTATACTTTCCAATTTTGTTTTCTATGTTAGTGTAAATTATATTGTTTTCGTCTATAATATAATAAATATTAACAATAACACTTTCTCCACTCATAGATTCACATAATGATTCATATTGTCTGCGTCCCTGGCATCCATGGATTGAGAAAACAAACACCTAAATCCTAAATAGACAATTAAATTCGTCAGATTTATAACTAATCGAAAATCGAACCACAAACCGTCTGCGTGAATTGAAGGCAGACCAGTACTTCGACCACTGCGCGACTCGGGCCGTCAAATAGCTAACATAAATTAAGAGTACGAGTACAGGTTGTATGATTAAAATGAAAAATTACCTTTATTCTAATTAGAAACCATAATTTATTTTATTTTATTATTATTTGACATCTTGCATTATTTTATTTTTGACATCTGTTACTTACCGGACGCTCCCAGCGGCTGGTGGGCGCGAGGCCATCTTGCCCGCTTCCCTAGCGAGACTAGCGAGTGGTGACCGACATGGGCCGTCGCTTGCCGTCCGCCGTGATGTCCCAAGGTAGACGACGTGCTGGTGTTCGGCGCGGCAAGTGTTCGGCAAGCACCACTGGCCAGACGCCATCGGCAGAATCGTGGTTGTGTACCGTTGCCGTTCCCGCGTCTCCGCCACAAAGTAGCGGGAAGGAACACTGTCAGGTTTCTAGTCGATTGGAGGCCGGCCAAACCCTCCGTATCCTCCGGGTACCCGACACATGTTTTCCTGACGTAAAAAAATCCAGCTCCGTTTTACTGGCAAATGCGATTAATGTGAATAAAACTTGTATAAAATGAATAATTCCCTTAATACATGAATTGATTAGACATGGGTAATTTGGATTACTCATCGCAATCAATTCGAAAATACTTTAGTAGTACAACATCAAGTTGTAAAGTAAAGCCGCAGGCAGAATGTTAAAATACTTTCTTAACATAAGAAATCATTAAATACACCTATATAGGTATACACCTAACAACGGTATTAATTCTAGCAAGATTACATCGCAGATTATGGTTGATTTAT
Organism: Polygonus leo; assembly: GCA_018250455.1. Classification (NCBI taxonomy): domain Eukaryota; kingdom Metazoa; phylum Arthropoda; class Insecta; order Lepidoptera; family Hesperiidae; genus Polygonus; species Polygonus leo. Next base: position 2,543 of record DWNR01000929.1, on the reverse strand, counting down.
AATGATTATACATTTCATTATACGTGAATCATTCTAAAAATGTTTCGTTTTTGCTGGGTGTGATGACCTAGAACAGATTTTTCATGGTTACGCATTTTAGGATAAGTTTGTTTATGCGTTGTAACTGTCATATGTTCTAAAAGTATTTTTTTTTTCATAATGAAAGGAAAATATTTAACTTTCCCTTTTAAACTTTCTTATTTGGTTGCATTTAGTTCCTAAATGTAATATTTTTATAAGGCTTTTTTATACCGCAAATGTAGCAATTGAGTATGCTGACCATTTGATGGTAAGTGGTTGCAGCGGCCCATGAACTTTTACCATTAGTTACCATCCCCAAGCACGATTAAATCGTACCTGATGCTGACCACAATGCGTTGATTCCCGTGAGGACTAAGATGTTCACCTCGTATGTAAATATAGCCGACGACCACGCTTCTTCAAACCAAAACTCAAGAACTGCTTTACGGTAGATGAGGGTAACGGTGGTACCTCTCCGATCGAATTTCATTAGTTCTACCATCTAGCGAAATTGTTAAGTGGCCATGCGTGTCGTTATTTTCAATCCATGTTCGCACAGATTTACTTAGGAACACCTACCAACATCCATAACATACTTTGTAATTTCAACGCTGACGTCACTGAAAGGATTTTGATAAGACGTTTTCATTGTAATCGGATGAAACCAAGACGAAACCATACAAAGTTAAGCTACAAAACGAATGGCATCAGCATTTAAAGCAAAATCAACTTTAACGACTTAAAATGGAGTTCAATTTCCTTTGAGTCAAGTGAGTTACGCGATGTGGGTATCGAGGAAAACACCATTATTTCAATAAAACTTATCTCTGTGAAGCAATTAGTTTCATTCCACAGGCAGCTGCTAATCCATATAGATAACGAATAACGTTCCTTTCCCGAATTAATTTGTCTGAGTCACCGTCATTTTGAACGATATTCCTCTGTATTTGTTGATTTGGATGCACTAAAACATTACATCAAATGTCACTTCAAATATATATGTATCATTATTATAAAGATATTTTTTTTAAAGATTAACTTAATTAATGAGGATAATAGCTTTCTACATTCGTAGCCCCTTACTAATGTTAGTGAGGATGTATGCAAGAGCTTATAATGTGGATGTCATGCACATACAGTAAAGAAATAGCCCTACCCAAAACTGATATTGGTTCTTTATTCAGATATCTACTGACCGGGAATCAAACCCGGCACCTTCCATGTGTCACGAGCACGGTGAACGTTGTTCCACGCAGGTGAAATTAAACAGTAAAAAGCAAAAAAATTAAATAAATACATTTTCGGTCCTCAGGTTCCTGTACTAATGAATATTAATCAACTAAATGTATATTATCTTCTAACTACCCACTCTTCAATCCCGTACGTTAACCACAAATACTATCCTTGAGGACTAAGTTGTTCTCCTCGTAAAGTACAGCTGGTAAACATGTCTCTTCAAAACCGAAACACAAGTATTGCTTCAGGATTTCTTAGGTAGTGGAATACATACTAAAAAAAACAACCTGTGAAAAGTTTGGAATCCAATCCCGGGATTAGGAAGTGGTGGAACTCGTTCGCCAGGTGGTAGAACCGGGGAGGTACCACCGCCACCCTTCTAATCCTCCGTGAAGCAATTCTTGTGTATCGGTTTGGAGAGGCGTATATCGTATCGTATATCAGGGTAGCAACACACCTGTGATCAAATTTAGGTATGATTTAATTGTTCTTAGGGATGATTACTGAAGTCCATGGACGCACCACTTACCATCAGGGAGACTGCATGCTCGTTTACCACCTTTATATGATAAAAAAGGTTCACAAAGTTTACTTCACAACCCGCCTGATGAACTACACGAGTTCTACCACGACACAAATCGATAGCTATTTATTTGTACAGACATACAAAACACGGCTTATCTACAACTGATTGTGAGCTTGGGCGGATCGCCAGCCAGTAGATCAAAGCATAATATTAAACCCCAATCACAATTAAGTGCACATATCAACAACGATAATGCTTGCAACAAAAACCAGGCATCCCGAACTCCGTGCGAGCAGGTGGCCATGCAATAACAGTAGCATAATTGCCTATTAAACGGGGAACTTTAAATCGTTTTAATGCCAACATCAGAGGTCCATTCTGTTTAACACAATGAAATAGCAAGAATAGCACATTATTAACCTTTGAAGAGTTACAGATGAACACAATTAACCGAGCTCCGACTATGCCGTACCTAACTCAAATGCAAATCGCCTATCATTCTGTTTATGGTAAAAAGATTACATTGTGCGCGTCCTATAGCTTATCTTCGCATCTCGAATGGATTCTGTTTAATTTATTGCAATAAAATAGATAAATGGCGATCTGAATCGTTCCGCGTTCCTTGAAACCATGCGGTGAATTCGAAGCTTCTACAGCTTTATGTATGACAGATACTGTGGCTGGACTGCGATGTCTCAGTCGATATTTAAATTTAGAACGCATTGCCCGCGAAGGGATTTGATAGGGAATTTATGGACGG
>DWNR01000928.1:0-16971 GCA_018250455.1 Polygonus leo | reverse complement strand
ATCGCATAAAGGTAGAAATGTGCATGTAGTCCACCTGATGGTAAGTGGTCACTGCCGCCCATACACGTCAGTAATCATCCCCAAGTAGAATTAAATCATACCTAAGTTTGATCATAGGTGCGTTACTAACCCTGAGGATTAAGATGTTCGCGTCGTGTATAAGTAGGTATAGCCGGCAACCACGCCTTTCCAAACCGAAACACAATAATTGCTTCACAGATGATTGTGAGGGTGGCGGTGGTACCTCCCCGGTCGAGCTAAACGAGTTACCACTCTACAAAGGAAAAAATAATTCTTGTCGTTTCAAACAAATGTGTTCCTGGATTAATGTTTATCTTTTACAATTATTATAGGTGCTACGTATTTTATAGGTAAGATAAGACTTATTTACATAAACTTTCTTCCACCGTTGATTGTACATCATAAACGGATGAAAATTTTCCACTCACATACATAGTGATATTGGTATGAAATATCTCTACATTACATTATCACAAGTACCTAAAATATTTTTAAATTTGTTTTAATTTTGAGCAATATTAGAGATAAAACGTCATGTTTTACGCAATTGTTTATCTTTTTTCATTTGTAAATAAATAAAAGATATCAAGAACGTTTAACCCTAGTTGGATTATGCTGGAAGATATTGATAATGAAAAAGAAACGTCTGTACAGTACGACTAGCAGATATGAAATAACAATTGAAAATATTTCGTACAGAAAATGTTCTTACGTACAAAAGTATTTTTAATGAAATAAATATGGCATATGTAAGACAAGATATTTAGAATTAAAAAAACATTGTGTTACAAAAACAAAAATTAAAAAATGTCAATAAATATTGGGACGGCTTAGTTCTTTACATATACGAGTATACCTATTATAATACTCGTAACGTTGCAACAACAACATCCAACCTGACCCGCCGAATTAGATGTTTCACATGAACAAATTTATTTTAAAAATCCAAATTATTGTATTTTAATTATTTTTGTTAAAGAATATTTTTGAACGTGAACCAGATTTATACCACATTAAGGTTTCTCTTTGAAAATAAGATACTTCGCGATGTTTACTCGCACCGAAAATTAATTTATAATACGAAACGTCTAAGGTCTACGTTAGATTGACGGCCGAAATCGTTAACATTACACACACACACATCTTTACGGCAAATCCCTAACGGGTTAGGCAGAGAGTATCGAGTGCCAAATGGCACGGTTCTGACATACTTGCCTAGCTTCTTCCTCTTTCGTAACTCACTTTAACATTATATCATCCTTTATTCACACTTCGTAAAGGAAGACAACGCCAGAGACATAAATCATGTATATAATTTAGTAACAATAATATATTATAAATAATTACTTAATTATTATCAATGTTATAATTACTTGTTTGCGTAATCTGTAGACACACCCGTGATGTTTATGAAGTGACTTATCTAGTTCTTTGTAGAAACGTAATTATAATTTACAAACAATATTGTATTACAAACAATATAACATTAAAATCTTGACACTAATAGGTCAAGTGTATGAGGGTATCAAACTAGCCAACAATTAGAGAATCCAACTTTTGCTATGATCTCTGAAAATAAATTAGTACATCTGAAACATCACAGGAGCAACAACACACTGCCTCGCCTCGCAGGAGAGAGGCAAATGCATCCCCTGCGAAGAAAAGCACTGCTACGCTAACGAAAAACGGCTTGAAAACCTTTCTTTTTTAATGTCGGTTCAATGAACATCCCTAGAAAGAGTGCTTTGTCGGTAGTCACTTGACTGTTTGTATCGAAATATGCGTCGAATTACTTCTTGTTCATGTAATGGTTTGCATGCTTGTTTTCTACTTTTATACGATAAAAACCTGTGGTAGGTTTAACGTCCTACTTCAGTCGTACGCATTGTGAGATGGCCTCTTATACAAGTGTGACCTCCAATGATACCATTCCCACAGAAACCCAAATTGCTAATAAACAACGAATGAAAGCTCGGTGAAAAAGGGTTTCGCGGTTGAACCGACTGACGGTACCCGAGCAAATCATGTAAACGTTCTACCACAATATAAGTCCGTGGCGTAGCTACCGGAGGGCTAGACGGGGCATTGCCTCGAGGCCCCCAAGCTCCAGGGGGCCCCTCGGACTCTGACTTACAAACTATAAATTGAACTAGTGTAAATTTCTCTCGAATGTGAGAAAGAATATAAATAAACCTGATTCCAGGAACGATACTTTAATAATGACAACTTATTTGAAAAAAATACAGGGAAATTCCCTACAACTCTCGAACATCTTTGTTTGAAACTTGCGAATTAAAACTTTATTGCAACTTGATTTGACAAATCTGGATTACGACAAATCTTGAGTATGTCGAATGAATTCGGAACACGACGAATACGGAACAAACGATTTTAAATAGTTTAATTGGGACCCTAGTTTCTTTTTGCACCAAGGCCCTTGCCTACCTAGCTGCGCCACTGGTTTTAATACAATATCTAATCGGGTTAGATGTCTCCCCTAAGTACACATTACTGTCTCTGTTCTGTTCAGTTATATTAACAAAACTTTTATAGAAGTGTTATCGCAAGAAGTGATAGTCAATTGTCTACTGCGGAGCATTTGCATGGATGTCGCGGTCTATCAAACCACACTTGGCCAGCGTGTTGGAGTACGTCCTCTATTGTGAGGGTGTTGCGGGTGAGGTTATCAAATTTAAAGTAATTAAGTGAAAATTAATTGATTAATACCTCCAATTAAATGTTATCATTAATTAAACAATAAGCAAAATTACAATATAAAGGAGAGATATAAACTTGTTTATATTTTCACCGATATGGATATCGACTTTCGTTTGGGCTTACGTTACAAGGTTGTTTATTAATACCTAAATGAGACGCAGAGACCTCAAATTTCTTCTGCGTACTATTTCTACCTTTTATCCTATATATGGTATTAGCTATCCTATCCTATAGGTGCTATATTATTTTCCCTGGCATAGGTAGTGAAGAGGGTAAGCACATTCAGACTACGTTACGTATACGACCCGGCACACGTTGTTCGGCCAGCAACGTTCAATTTCTAATAAAAAAATTCTGTAGCAGCACGCAGCCACTACACCACACTAATTTTTTTTAACCAAGTTGGACCAAGTTACACATACGTACAAAATTTAATTAAAGTCGGTTCAGTAGTATCGGAGTCTATCCCGAACATACATCTTGACACAAGATGTTTATGTATGTATTTTTTGGTTTGTAGTTTGCTTACAAAAACATGTTATTTGTTTCGTAAAGAAAGTTTAAAGAGATTTTTAAGGGAAGTGCTGAATTGTTTGCAAAACGCGCAAAGGTTTACGGCCGTATCCTAAAAATATATTTTTTATAAAGCGCTACCCCACAGAAAAATAGCGTAAGACCTAATTAACTAAAGTTGAAAAAAAAAAACAAACGTAAACTGTGTAAGTACCTGAAGTAAGCAAGTCAGACTAGACATATGTTAACAATTAATAAAAATATTATTCACCATTGAGAGCCTATATTCGCCATCGCCCTATTGTTTACTTTAAAAGGATTTAGAGCCATTCTTAAAAAAAATAGTTCTTATTTCAACACATTTCCGTGACTAATGTCACAATGTGCTCATTTTATATTAAAGATCTTTTTTACGCAAAAAATACAGTAAGAAATAGCAACTTCTAATTAATGTGTGTACTGAAATTGTGGCCAACGTATTATTTATTAAAATATATTATATTACATAATGGAACGAGCATGCAACCCGTAACACATACAATGGTATTAAAAGGTCACTGTTAACCGTATAATCTGACACAAATGAACTGTGAGTGTAATATGTAGGTATAAGAGTTTAATATAAATATTAGCTGATTAACAGGGTCTCAAAGCAAAGGACAGTTAAATAGAACGTGTTACTCATATTCATTATAACAGTCAGTAATCGTTGGAATTTATAATAATTTTAATTATGTAGGTATTTTCTATGTTTTGTAATGAATCTGGCACCCTAATGTCAATGGAGGGCTGCAAAAAATCGTTGAAAAGCAAACACTCATCGCACAATATGTTGTCCAGCAGCTGCCGTTTACAGATGCGAGTCCGACGTTATTTGTTTGTGACGAGACATTAAAAAAATAGATAGTAAAATATGCATAAGTATGTATGTATGTATGCATAAGTATGCACAAGTAGCTAAACAAGTATACAGTGAAACGAATGAATTTGACATAGACAAAATTATTAAAAATACCTATTAAAATTTTTAACAATCATTCCTTTATTAAAAAATAGCACATTCAATATATTTAAATCTACTAAAAATTCAAAATATTTAAAGAATCGATTCATACGTAACTAGCGCGGTGACCTAGAACCCTTTCTTTGTGAGGAGGCACGTCTTCAGCAATGGGATAATAAAAGATACTTGTGACGATGGAGAACTTTACATGTAATTACATAAGGTACTTTATCGCGAAACAATGTTATAATTCTCAATTCTTATATCATATTTGGAAGACCAAGGACGAGAATTTACGGGAAGTTTATTACATTTTAATTATTTATTAAAGGCAAGTACTCAATAAGTATAGTTAATGTACAGTCATAGGTTTAACGCGAATTAATTTAAAAACAAAAATTTTGCCATGCATATGCATTTAGTGATGCACGATAAGCTGCTACCTTGCATCTTTGTCCATTGACCTAGTGGCCTTGTCACCATAATAAATAATTTGTCTAAACCATTTTCTATAGCAGTGAAATGCTCAAAATTGTGGTCGCAATTCCATTATTATTTTCCCCGCGCGTGATAGCCGCCGACGATTAGCAACTAAACCAATACTAACAGAACATAATTTACTAAACCAATTCAATTCAGTAGTGAAGTGACAGTTGCAGACCGCGCACGCGTACACAATGGCCGAAGATAACCTCACTGCCGTTCTTTACAAGCCCAAGGACTTGAGGCTGGTAATTCACATTTACTTTCTATTTTTATTTATTATGTTATCTGCTATTTAACGGTAACCTTTGCTACGTCGCACAAAAACAGTAACTTTTTCCTATTAATTTTAAATTTCTGTGTCATCAATGCGGTATGTTTTAAAAATTAAATTTTTACACTTATGCTAGTGTTGACATTGAACTGAAGCTACTTGACTCAAAAATTTGAAAATGTTTACTAGTGTACGTAAATGTCAACAGCACAGCTTCGCTATTTATGTGAATAATAACTAACAATATTAGGTATACCTTATATTTAAGAAAAGGAGGATATTAAGTACTAGTAAATATTATTTAGTAATTAATTTATTATTTTATTTAAAAGGCAGTCACAGTAATAAAATTCTAATCTTAATGTCATTTCATGTTGAGTTATCGATCGATATTGTGGTATTGTGAGTTGAATTATTTAAAAATAATTAAACTTCGCTCCGTCCCATTATTGGACAAGATCACTCCCGGGAATTGGAGGAGGCTGAAGCGTACTTCTCCTTGCTGCTCCATGAGGCCTATAAAATAACACATTGAAGGAATAGCTATAATCGTGATTAATTATAATTGAATATTATTAAGTATTCAAGTTTTTTTTGCGAATTAATAACGTATTTATATTTAACTTTTTTAATTAATTTGAGTAATAGTCATAACTGCATTCAACTCTTCATGTTTTATTATTTTTTTAGGAACAAACTCCTATACCAGAAATAAATGACGATGGTGAGTACCTAAAACATTATATGTATTTATTTCTGCTATCTTGAAACATTAGAATAAAACTCTTTTATTCTCCCTTTTTTATCATAGGTATAGAAGTAGTAAATATACGAACAAACCAAACCCATCTGCAACGCAAATTGCTAACTATGCGGAAAGCCGTCCTTAGCCAGCATCCTCATACGTGTAAGAACTTGGGATCCGTTGAAAGTAAAAATATGTCCCGGTATAAAATTTTAGTTCAGAAATGTTCAGAAATTCAGAAATGTGTGTAAGATATAATATCTTACGTAGATAAAATTAATAAACAACATAACAAAAATGCTTTTTGGCAAAGCGGGATTTCGGGGCCCTTCGAAATCGGGACCCAAAGTCCCTGTAGGTCCTTATGGTAAATAAGGTACTACGTGGAAGCTATAGGGCTGTACTGCCCCGGGAGTACGTTAGAAACACTAAAATTTGGTAATAATAATTGCATAGTAGAACATAAATCTATGCAATTTACTCTGATAAACAGATGCGTAAATAGCTCTTAATATTCAAAAAAAACTTTCAGAGGTGTTATTACGGATGGACTGTGTGGGCATCTGTGGCTCTGATGTGCACTACTGGCAGAAGGGAGCGTGTGGACACTTCACCCTGAAGGAACCCATGATCATGGGCCACGAGGCTTCCGGAGTAGTAGCTAAGGTAACACTCGATTAAAAAATCTTTTCAAAGTGTTCCATTACTAACTACAATTACTAAGTAATGAAAGTGCATGCAGTCAACTTTAAGTTAAGTGGTGATTTCCATCTGTGGTAATTATTTAGCAGTATGAAATCCTAACTGACATCATTAATAACTGCTTCGCTGATCAAGCGGTGTACACCAGTGTTAAAATACTATTAATAATGAGATTTTACTGTTAGTGACATGTTATTTAAACGACGAAAAACTATTGACTACTAAATAGAGTGCTATAAAAGTAGTTTATTGGTGGATACGTTTCACCTAAATATTTACGAATTACATTTATCTCCTTACTCATATGATATCAATACACTTAGATACGAGTATTATGAAATTATTGTCATATTAATGTAATTTATAGGTGATATCGATACATATCAGCCGGTATAACAATAACACTAATAATTTCTCTGATTAGGTTGTTGCGATAATTTTTGTTATTTTGTTCCTGCAATCTATTCCATTCTAGTATTTTCTTTTTTACTATACCTGTTAACACCCATTCCCCATATTCTCCGTAAAAATTGTGGATCTAACAGACTCGGGTATATAAATATGATTCATACATACTTTCCAGACAAAAAGTAATTACGGAACTTATACAAAATTTGATAAAAAATAATTGTCTAGATTAAATGTTAATATAATAGTATATATCTAATAAGTAACTTGTACAAGTTTGACAGACACTTTATGATGTTTCTATATTTTAGAAATGCACCATTCTCATGCATGTAAGCGTTCACATGCGTAGAGATTTTCCTTCACAGATAAACCTAATAGCAATTAATTTTCAACACGTGTCTATAGCTTATCATCCTATTATTACTAAACAAGCCGGTCTACTTAATATTCCGGTTACTTGACATTCAAACAACTATCTACACGGCGGAGGTGTGTCCGCGACTCAGACGCTGAATACGCGGAAATATTTTTATCCATTCTAAATATATCTAAATAAACACCGCCGGTCAACAGAGTATCAGAGATCATGTGCCACTCTCACACCTCAATATTCGTAAAAGCGTCGCTTTTAGTATTTAACAACTTTTCATGAGTTCAGTTCAGTGGCATGTAAATCATTATACTTTAAATGTGTAATTTCGGTGTACCTATTCTTCTCAATTTCAATAATATTTTTGACGTTTTGGGCTGTGCGCTGATAGATCAGACAGTCTGTTTGTGACTAGCTGTTATATACTAGCTTTTGCCCACGGATTCGCACGCAATACTGGGTTCACAATTTAGCCTTATATTCCGGTTTTATATTTCTATTCCTCTAAACAATATTGTCTGGATAAAAGTATACTAGCAAGGCGACCGAGCTTCGCTCGGATATTATTAATATAAGCAGCGCCATCTATAAAAATGAAACCTAGCTACATAGATTTATCGCCCCCGAAACCGCCCAAATTCAAAATTTCAAGAAAATCGTTGGAGACGATTCCGAGATCGTTGATATATATATACATATATACAAGAATTGCTCGTTTAAAGGTATTAGATAGATTAGATAGATAGATAGATTACGCGTTCCACTATAAGTTCCCCTAACAACTTGACGATCGTTTAAATTGTTAAGACGTGAATATCTGACAACAAACATTCGAGTGTGAATTAGTTATAAGGATGGGCAAATGAGGCGGATTAATACACCCCTCCATATTGAAAATTATTTACCATATTTTCTCCGTCGATCTATTGGAACGCAGCAGTTTAACACGTTAAGGTTTTAGTAACTTAAGAAAAATGTTAACACAATTATTACTGTGTATATGAAATGTGTACCTATAAACACCTGTGAAAACTATCTTGCGTCATTACCTTCTACTCAGATAACTAAATTCATTCATTCATTCATTCAGATAACTAACGCGTTCTCGACATTGTTTATAAATACCTATATAGCAATTAATAATTAAGTTTGTAGCTGGAACTTTGTGTATTATAGTATATAGTAGACTACGTCAGGCAAAAAAGAGCAATATTTGGCCAAAATCAACAATCTCACTATCTGTAACTATGACCTAAGTATTCGGCGTTATGCCAGTGATGACCATATTGAGTTCATTTTTTTCTGACACAGCATCTATAATTGCCTTTACTTTATGGTCATTGCTTAATAACTAATATCTACATCAACGATCTTCAATATCGTCAAGATCCTGTGAACCTTTAATATCGTCAAGATGAGATATCTATCTCCTGTGCCGTAATGCTTTCTATAAAACTAAGGACTATGATAGATGATAAAGGACCCTTGGATTGAATTAACTCCACTGGGCTGTTTCTATACTCAAATGTATAGAGTCAACGTTCATTTTAGTCATATGTTAGCGATTACTTGTGTGATTTTTTGTGCCAATGCTATACAGCAAGATGAATAACTTGTATGTATAACTCTTTCTTAAAAGCCTTTTTTCTTCCGGTCTACCCTAGTTTAAGAGGGACGCCCAAAGCCGAAGAATGAATGAACCTGTGAATGAATTCTTTATTGTAGCGACTTTCATTAAGCGTATGTATGTATCTTATAATTAAAAAACTTGTGAATTTGAATTATCACAACCAGATCAGTCCAAAAAAATATGTTCATCTTAATGTGTGAAATGTGTATGTAGCCTTGTCATCTGTTATGTGTTTATTATTCACGTCTAGTTGGTATTATGTAACTTTTTATCATTATTTGCGCGGGATTTATTATAAATGTTATCTTTATAGGTACCTCCTCAGCTGACATTTGAACAAATGTAATCTAGATAAGCCTTTATTGCTTAAAGTCAGTAATCTGTTATTGTACAAAATGATGGAAGGTACATAGGAAGGCATGGTGGTAAAACTTAAGTGAAATAGAACTCCAAAGTTGTGAAAGACCAATATACTGGACAATATTTAGGGTTCCGTACCAAAACGGCAAAAATGGACGCTATTGCAGAGACTTCGCTGTCCGTCCGTCCGTCCGCCCGTCTGTCATAGGACTGTATCTCCTGAACAAATTGATAATATTTACAGATTATGAAATTCCGTGGCCGCTGTAACAACAAACACTAAAAAAAAGTTAAGAAAGTAAGGAACGAATTTTAATTTAGAACAACGTAAAAAACTACATTCATATACCAATTGGTTACGACACCATTTATTGGTAGTTGGTAATGAGCGCTTAGTGTGCGAGCCCCACTTACACTTGACTGATTATTTCATATCTTCCGAATTTGTAATATGTTTTTCTATCCCTCGAGTACTCAGTATTCTTTCAGGATAAAAGATACATTCGCATCGTCATTAATTCATTTCGAATACATTCAATTTTATACGCATAGGTCTGAACAGTCCGGGTTCAAATCCCGAAACTCTGTTGTGCCGGAATTACAACTTCTCCACGTTCCCTAAGTGACTATTGATTCTATGCTTCTATATTGTTACATGTTAATAGGTAAAATAATTCCTAAATATATTTTATTTTATTTAACATTTAACGACAATCTGCGTCATATCAGTTACACCTACCTAGCGGTTTTCCGGAATGTTTATCCATGTCTACGTTGCTAACTCTGTTAGCAAAGAAGGAAATATTGTCAAGATAAAATGTGTTGTTTGTTTACTCATGGACGAATAAAAAAATATCATACAGATCTTTTTACTTTTTAATAATAAGAATGTTGCAAATCGAAATACGTCAAAATGGTGACGGTTACCAATTTGTACTTTTCCAATATCGAAATTTGGGTCTTAATTACATGGGTTCCGAGCCACAGCGTGAAGATCTTTTGTTATTATACAGCATTTTTTTTAACTGATAATAAACTGAAATGCATGTACCTAATATTAATTCTGCTAAACAGAACGCTCATTTTCTACTTAGATTTTAATTGTTCAGTGTCGTCATGTTGTAGCTACATCTCTATTGAATCGTGGCCTTCAACAATTGTAGACATTATTGTTGATATCTGCAACAATAGATTGAGCACATTCAATCTATTCAATGTGCAAAAATATTCTATTCCTTTGGACTTTGTCCGCTTTGATTATTTATGCGTTAACCTTATTTTCATAGGTAGAGCGTAAGAAATGTATATTCTACATAGCAAACTAGCGTATTTGTGGTCTTAAATTACACGTGTTTGTTTAAAGCTGATGATGTTTGCGAGTTAATAGTAATCTCGGCTTAATGTTCTTGTTATTGCGTATCGACTTGTGTGAGAGCAAGCCAGGATTTATTAGGAATAATATTAATATCTTTGGCGTCACTAAATGAAAGTAAATTTATATTAGTTAGGAATATTCTGCGTTATAGTAAATGCGAATTGTTGCAAGGTGATTCGTACTACTACATTTTTTACCCACATAATCTTTACGCCAAACCATGCAATGCCATTAATGCCATTACTTTTTCTGAATCATATACCTCTAATTTAAAGAACCTTTACTTTTCCTGAAAAGTACCTTTACTTTTCTATACCTCTAAAATATGAATATAAAAAATAATGATGAGTTGTTAGGCATAAAAGTGTGGTAAACACACACTAACTTCTGCCCGCGACTTCGCACGCGGTGCAATAAAATTTTGTCATCTATTTCTAACATTTTTTTATTAAAACACAAAAACAACGTGCAACGTATATCGCCGTAGAATCGCTCACTGACCGGCCAGAGACTTTTTTCCACTCTAAAATTAATTCTTTGTTAAATCGTAACAATTTAGTAAATTGCATCTTCTTCCATCCTATTTTTCTGCACATCTATGGCAAGGGGCTCTCCAGAATGAGACCATAACCGATTTTTTTATAGGCAGCTATCGCTCCATAACCACTGGAACAAAAATTGTCTTACGCTATTATTAAATATAATTCGCATTTTTTCGAAATCGGCGTGTTTGTATGAGGAAAGTTATGAAAGTGGAAGAAGCTAGACAAGTATGCCAGAACCGTGCCGTTTGGCACTCGATACTCCCTGCCTATCCCGTTAGGGCTTTGGCGTGAACATGTGTGTGAGTGCGCGCATTTTTAAATTAGATTTAACACATGTGTCATCGGTTTTCAAAATTCGGATGTTCTGATTGCAGATAGGAGCGAGCGTGAAGCACCTCAAAGTGGGCGACCGCGTGGCGATCGAACCGGGTGTGCCGTGCCGCTACTGCGAGTTCTGCAAGTCGGGCCGTTACCACCTGTGCCCCGACATCGTATTCTGCGCCACGCCGCCCGTACACGGCAACCTCGCCAGATATTATAAGCATGCTGCTGACTTTTGCTACAAGTATGCGAAGTTTTATTCTAAAAAAAGTAAAAAAAAAAAATTAACTTAAACGGTTTTATATTGCAGATAAATGTACTAAAAGCTAAAAAATAATTTCATGGATACAGTCATGGGTACCAATATGTATACATTGTTATATTTTCAAAATAAAGTAACTCGTAACCTACTCACTTTCTGGAAATATCTATGGTCATATAAATTCCTAAAAATGCAATATACATTTATGTATACCTATGACAACAGATGTCATTTTCAAAATATACAAATTTTAAACATATGCATTGATTAAACTAAAATCTAATGTAATCTAATGTAATCGTGATATTATTATATAATTGAGGTAGCAAATGATTATATATTGATAATCTATATTCAACCCTAAATATAATTGAAGCTGTGACTGTCAATTACAGATGCGCTTCTGCCTTTTCATTTCGTGGTATCAACCGTCAAAACTGCTCTACTTTTGAAACACGCAAATGTTCGTTGCAAATTCTTACATTCGCTCATCGGTTTGTAGCCTCGCTTAGTAGATTTCTTGACTGCGGTTTAAAGCTTAATATCAGCTCTTATTTTACTACTATCAACATAATAATTATAATTATTTATTCGACCGAAAAGACAATGAGATCTATTTGCGGTCTTAAACAATACATGTTACTTTTTAGGGTTAAGTTGGAACTCATTACACAGAAATACAACGTAATGTTACCTAATAATGTAATACCATTCGCTTATAAAATATCCAACAATAAAAAGAATTTGTTCTCTTCTACACTACGCCGTACGATTTCATTTTATTCACCAATCTAAATTTGAGACTTTAACGCCAAAACTTTTAAATCTTCGTAAAGTAGAGCAGATATACAGTAGACAAGCAATCATAAAATAATTATACTATCTGCCTTAATCTAACAAAGGAATGAGTATTAGTACATGCTGACCTAGGTTTTAACCTAAGGGAAGGTACGAAAGTCGTATTTTGAATGAAGGTCGAAAATCATCAGGATTTACTTCTTATTATTCTAAGTCCTTCATAACATGCTCAATAAACGACACCTGAATCAACACAAGATGGTTCTGTGATCTTTGAGGTATAGGAAAAATAACTAACATAATGTTAATGGCTCATGATCCCATAGCGCGTAGCTACGTAGAAACTGCTCAAAACATCGGCGCATGATAAGTAATCCTAATTAATAACAAGTTTTAGTAACTAACCCATAAATAGAATCTGCGATGAAAACGCAATTAGTATGAGCGATTTGCGTCCATCAATCAAACTTCTCCGTACATTGTAAATGCTTTATGACTAATTGTCTTTAGTGAAACTTCTTGAACTTAGCTAACTTGGCATCTGTATATAGTATATACTATTCTACCTAATATGATAAATGCGAATGTAAGTTCGTTTGTTTGTTACGCTTTCACGCATTCAATAAATCATCATGAAACTTTTGTACACACACATTGTTAGGGGTAAAAAAAGAACTCAGGATACCTCTTTTTTAGAAAAAAGTTGAGTTTCACTACGGATAACAACATAATATGAATCCAAATAAAAATAATATAAATTTGAATAAGATGAAAAATAATGTAGCACCTTATATACACCTAAATGTATTATTGCCCTACTAGGAAGAAGCATAATAACTTTGATAAGTTGTTCTAAGAAGTTAATCTTTAAAGTCATGTTATCAAATCAGGAATTATTTTATTCAAATGAGTTTTTTCGCCATATTTATTAATTTATTTATTATTTGTTGTACCAACAAAGTGAACACTAGTATTATTACAATTTACCATTTAGAATATAATAATACCTAATAATATACCTTTATATTCTGGAGTTAACGTTCTTACGTTACAGCTAAGCCATTTCGCGTGGTATGCGAATCATGAAGAAGAAATGATAAAAATATCTCTTTGGAATAGATTAGTGATGGAATAGAGATCATCAATATATTAAATTTTATCACTTTACGTTAACTTCCACAATATATTTTTTAATATTGTCGGAGTAAATAATGTACATAATTTTTATCATAATCTTTATGTATTCAATGTATGATTGCTGACTACGATAGATGTTAGAATAGAAAGGTATCAGGCCGTTATCCATAATGCTGACAGTGCGAATTGTTAGACTCTAATCTCTAGAAATCGTAGGAAGAAAATATCGTGAGTAAATCACGTTGTTTTCTTTCTTTTTTATCGTCCTAAGGTAGCAAACGAGAAGCAAACGATGTAGTCACTGCCGCCCATGGACATTAATGATCATCCCCGAGCACGAATAAATGATACTTGAGATTGACCACAGATGCGATCCTACCCTTTAGGACTAAGATGTTCCACGCTCCACCACGTGCCACGAGGCAACCACGTCTCCCCAAACCGAAACACAATAAATTGCTTCACGGAGGATTATGTGGGTGACGGTCGTACCTCCCCGGTCGAACTACACGAGTTCTACCACCTGGCAATTTTTTCACAATAAAGTGATAAATATTATGTATTATACACATAACTTTGTAAAATTAGATGTGCCTCTAGGATTTCAATACCTGCCAGTATGATTATCTGAACAAGAAATTAATATTGCGTTCATCTCAATTTTTGCAATACAATAATTTAACACGAGAATTACAATAGCAAAAGTATGATAAATTAATTGTCCCCTTTAAATTATTCCCAATGGATTTTAAAAGCAGAACATCGAGTGGGCTTAAGTGGAAAAGTGAATGCATTTATAATTGAATTGCAGGTCCCTGACCAGTTAATCATATTGTGATTAAAATCCTTAGTAATAATGTAAATGGGAATGAGTTTCTTTGTTGTATTTTCATGCAAAGCAAAAGCAAAAATTGTATACATACGTTATTAGAGACAGTAAAGGAGTAAGCGTACTTTTTGTTTAGAACAAAATATAGACTGACATTAAATTTGTGTAATATTGGCTTGTTTTTATGCTTTTAAAAACATGTTATATTACGAGTAATATCTAATTATAAATAGTGATATTTTTATGGATAATTTTGTGTAATATTGCATTTTGTTTGAGTTTTTTGATAAGTAACTTTAATATCTAATAATAAATAGTGATATTTTTATACACGTCCATCGATATCTAAAAGACTGACCTAGTCTTTGACTGCATGTATTTTTTTTATTGTGTAAAGGTAGCAAACTAGCATGCAGTCCACCTGATGGTAAGTGGCCACTGCCGCCCATAGACATCAGTAATAATCCTCAAGTACGATTGAGTCGTACTTAAGTTTGATTACAGATGCGTTGCTACCGCTGAGGACTAAGAACCACGCCTCTCCATACCGAAACACAATAAATTGCTTCTCGGAAGATTATGAGGGTGGCGGTGGTACCACCCCGGTCGAACTACATGAGTTCTACCACCTTTAAAATTAGCGTAGTATTTTCCGTTATAGTGTCAATGTAGTTCTGTTGGAAATTTCTGTAAAAACATTCTCTGCTTACAAATTGGCAAATATAACTAATTTTTCATTTCATAACTAGTTCATCATCTACTTTTATTTAGTCTTGTATTTGAATTTTAGTTCATTCTGTTTTCATAGATGTACCTTTAAAGTTTGCAAGGTTAGTTATAAGTACAAATATAATAATGGCTTATGTTATTTTATTTGCAACTAATCAAAAAAAGAAACTTGTTCGAACCTGTTCGAAAAATTGCATTGAAATCAAACAATACTCAGGTAGACGTACGTGTTGAGGTAGGACTAAAGATTAGAAACGGAGAAATGCATACAAAAAATTATGACTCATCCATCAGGTAACAGCAGGTAAAAGGTGTTCCTTTGAATTTGCCACGTTTTTTTTGGGGATTACGTCATTTTGTATACAAATTAAAAAAAAAAAAACCTTTTGTGCCAAGTAGGTATGTATAATCTCTTCTTGAAAATTGAAATATTAGTTACCTATGAAAATATTTATGGGTTCTACCCATGTAAGTTTAAAACTGTTTTTTGTATAGCCAGTACCTAAGTACGTACCAATAGATATTGTGTTACAAATTGGTACTCTAAAGGTACTATAAAATTGCTTCGAAACCATCCACATTAATATATTACCACAATACCACACTTAGAAATATTAACGCGAAAAAAACGTGAAAAATAATTAAACTGTTTATGATGAGAGTTACGAGCATTGAAATTTGGACATACCAAAATAAATATAAATTATCGTACAGACGACGAATTATTCGTTAATATAATAATTTGTGGTCGCTTAATACGAGTACACAAGTAGTATAAACAAAGGATTTCTGAAGATATTCTTATAATGAACTGAAAATAGAAATACTTGCAATAGACAATGAACTGAATATCTATATATATAAAAAGGAAAACTGATTAACTGACTGACATATCAACGCACAGCCGAAACTACTGTACCTAAAAACTTGAAATTTGGTACAGGGGTTCTTTTCATGATCTTAGTGAGCACTAAGAAAGGATTTTTTGGAAATTCTACCCATAAGGGGTTTTCGACTTCTACGCGGACGAAGTCGTGAGCAAAAGCTAGTAGAAAATACAATTCTTAAGCTACGAACATAACATTGAAAAAAAAGGTACCATTTATTTACCTGAAAACACACGTGAAAACATTCTAAAAGAAATAAAGAGAAAACATATGGGGCAGGAGACAACCTTTTACTCGGTATCCATAAATATGTAATTTCTATTAAAATAAAAGGCGTGTGCGTACGGAAGAAATAAATAATTAATTATTTCGTTTCCGATCCGTCGGGACTTTATCTGGGACATAAAGGACAATCCTATTTTACGAATTCCAATTGAGTGTGGTAAGGGTGTAAATATTTATTGCGGTCGTAGATATTGCGTGTAATAGTCCCATTTAGGATTTAAAAAATAAAATCATCCTGCAACGTAAATTTGAAAATAATATCGCTTTTACTTAACTGGTTCAGCAGTTTTCGAAATGTCGGCTGATATGTATAAGAGAGATGGTGTGGTTTATTTATATGAGCTACTAGCTTTTGCCCGCAACTTCAAACCCCTTGGGGGTAGAATTTCGAAAAATCCTTTCTTAGTGCTCACTTAGATCATTAAAGTAACCCCTGTACCAAATTTCTAGTTTCGGCTGTGCGTTGATATGTCAGTCAGTTAATCAGTTTGCCCCTTATACAGGGTGTTACGGAAAGGGTATATCAACCCGAAAGGTACCCATTGTGACAAGGAAGAGAAGTTCTCTCCAAGT
>DWNR01000927.1:0-16978 GCA_018250455.1 Polygonus leo | reverse complement strand
TATTATTAGTGTATGAAACGAAATTAATTCAAAATATGTATTGCAAAATTTAAATTCATCTTAATTTATTTATTTTAATATAGTCTAATTCGATTTTTATTCTCAAAAATAGGAATCTACCATTAGTAACCTATTTCATTAGTAGGTCAACACCTTTGTTTTACATTTTGGACACCTAATTATAAATCGGCCTATAGTACGCTAAAAGATAAAATGAAGAACCATTTAAAAATTATAAAGAACTAGCTGTAACCTGCGCGCGTTGCTACGCCACCAACTAAAATAAACTGTCAAAAATTGGTCGGTCCAACTCAGAAACCTTCGTGGGTTCATGCACAATAATTTTGCTAAAGATCAGCACATGATCTAATGCATAGTTTACGATACGGTAAGTGTTCACTTCCACCCATGGACATTAGTAGTCTTCCCCAAATACGATTGACCCAAAGTTGACCACAAATGCTGACCCTTGAGGACTAAGATGTTCGCCTCGTTTATAAGTCTCTATCACGTCTCTCCAAACCGAAACACAATAAATTTCTTCATGGGCATGGCGGTGGTACCTCCACGGTTGAATTGCTCGAGCTCTACCACCTTTTTCCTATGTTATGCATGTATTATATATAAACCTTCCTCTTGAATCACTCTATCTATTAAAAAGCTGCATCAAGATTCATTGCGTAATTTTAAAGATCTAAATAAGGACAGACAGCGGGAAGCGACTTTGTTTTATACTATGTACTGAAGACTCAATCTCTTCGAAGTGAAATACTATTTATCGCTATCAATTCTCTTGAATATTTGTTTTCTACTAAGGTAGCTAATTAAATCACATGCGTAAATGAAACATGGCTATGCGGAACGCTAGACTTGTAATAAATCATATGAAGTGCAAACGCGAGGATCTGTACAAAAAGTTTGATTGAACGGTGTAAGCCAACATTCAATTGGATTTAAGCTGTTTGTACACTGTGCTAAGGGAGTTGTAAAGAAAAAAAGAATGAAAGGAAATCTTTTTTTCTGTTTTTTTCGTTACTACCAAGAGGTAGCGTTTAGTTGCCATTTTGAGAACAATATCCAGTAAATAGGTATACAAAACGCAATTAGTAGTAAAGTAGCAAACGAGCATAAATACCACCTGTTCGGTCGCACTGGCATCTGACAAACAAAAGATAAAACTGTATGAGTTCATTAGCTGTATACGAAACTGGTCTGAAAAGCAATGGTACATTTGCAAAACCCTAAGTTTTCGACGAAACGAAAATTACTTATAAGCAACTGCTTCGTGGCAGAAATGGTTATGATGGTGATTCCACCCCCATTCAATCGTACACAGTTCTTCCAGTTCTTTCTTTTGTTTAATCTACGTACCACTTTTACCACAATAGGTATATCAACATTCATGCATTCAATTATTTTTGTTTTATTAGACATAGCTTAGTTCTTGTTGCCCTTATTCTTGAATTATAGTTATAAAATTTCAAAGGCTCGAAAGCCTAATGTGTAGACCACAAACCGCTCTCATAAGTTGTCATAAACCCACTTCGAAACAATGGTGATGTGCCTGTACCTTAGACCTCCTAATCTTGTCCTCGTTTGGAGATAGACCTGTGGCCAGAGTATAACTAAAAAAGATTAAGTTTATACAAATATTTTAAGTTAATTCTACAGTATTGGACTTTAAGTCAATAAATTGCAATCGCCAAAAAAGTAGAATATCTTTGTTATTAGTGTGTAGTAGGCCTTAATCCGAAGAAGATATTGTCTATGAAAAGAAAATGATTTACGTGAATCGAGATAGTTCTGCACTACGTATGATAAACAATGTTTGGTTAGTTTTAAAATAGATTGAACTGAAGTAAACTTTAAAATGGTTATTATATTAAATTTATGTAGCGTATAAGCATGCTGTTTACTTTGGTAAGTACTACCTACCTACTCTGTTTACTGCCGTTTATGGATACATGGGATTAACCCCATTTTGCTTTTTTCCATCTGAAAGTTAACTCAAGATGTAGAATGAGGATGTCTTCTTATACCAGAGCGCTATGACGTGGGGTGCTTAAAAAAATACGAAGATGCGGAAAAAGCTGTTCTGCAAAGGCAAGACCTTCTCGCGAGGTTAATATACCTATAAAAAATTATCATGCTTATAGGTCGTTAATTTGAATATTATATATTGATTATTATATACATATTTAACGGAAACAGAATGAATAACCTGCAAAGTTAAGATGCGAACATCCTCGTCTAAGTTTATTTTCAACACGAGTTTTACTCCAAAACAAAAAAAATATCAGCGAATGTTGATATTGGAGATTTCACGTCTTTACATACCTAAACCATTATAGGTATGTAAAGACTTGGATAGTTGCGAGGTGAAGTAAGACTCCGTATCGAACTCGTAAATTTACCTATATTACGAGACCAAAATAAAGGCAACGCCTGATACTAATCATTGTTTTTTTTATCTTCTTAAAACAATGTACGAGCAGGTACTCGTATCTGCTCTTCTCCGTTAATTCTAATTTCTACTATCTAGAGGTTGCCTGGCAGAGGTCGTCGCGAAAAATTAATACCGCCTTTTAATAAAGAAAGAATTAAATAAAAACTATTTTACATTTTATAAAATTCACGTTCATAAAAAGCTATAGATTATATTTGATAGATTACGATTAAGTCAATAACTCCGTCCAAACAGGTATTCTAATATGAAATATTGTTTGTAATTCTTATTGACTTTAGCTCGATTTTTTACTTCATGTGCTACACATATATAAGGATTATTATTTTTCAAAATTAACACAAAAGTGACAAATTGTTTCACCATGATCACGACCGAAATATGGTCGAAATATTGGCATTTAAAACCGCTTGTCGTTATTCAAC
This sequence comes from Polygonus leo, assembly GCA_018250455.1. NCBI lineage: Eukaryota > Metazoa > Arthropoda > Insecta > Lepidoptera > Hesperiidae > Polygonus > Polygonus leo. The sequence continues at coordinate 14,089 of DWNR01000927.1, read as the reverse complement.
TACATAAAAATATATACAGACGATCATAGAGGCGCCTCCTTTTTTGATGTTGGTTAAAAAATTAAAACAAAAGTTTAAAAGTTAAAGAATATAATTCTCTGCCTTCACTTATTTTAAGTACAGACAAAACTCTTTATTATGAGTAGGTAATTGCAGATTTCCATGAGCAACAATAAATATTTATAACATCTGGTTGGCTGTACTACAATTAAATCAAGTACCATAAAAAGTATTTGTAAAAATATGTAGGCACCTATCGTAGCTTTATAAGTATATAATAACAGATGATTATATAAATTATCCTTTCTATATAATTGCGGATTGCGTATTCCATAATATCACTGGCTGGTTAGTATTCTGCAAGTATCTACGACACCTATCAGCATGTGGAAATTACAATCAATTTCTTCATCAAGTTGTCAAGTAACTCATCTTATAATTGCACTAAAGGCCTTCATTGTATTAAAATTGGTCCTGTAATTGGATATGATATCTATTTGTCCTTAATTTACACCTGCTTACGGACGAACTAGCCACATAGGATCGACCGCTCTTATTAATACAGGATAAAACCGAGTATCGCTTAACATTTAGGTGTGAATTATTGTAGATTTCAAGCGCAGGGCAGGTATAAAATTACACGGAATGCATGCCGCCCGCGACCACTCACACGGCGACATTTGACATTAAGCCAGATCGTCAACATAATTATTTCGTTGGCGAAATTAATCGCGTTTAAAATTGAACGCAGCGAAACGACGCGGGTCGCACGCACGGCCGCGTCATGGCGGCTTGACGTATCGCGGCGCGAAAATTTTGATCGCCGCGCGAATTATTTTCGCATGCAACGGTCCACCTATTTATTTACCGATCGTGCGACGACTAAATCATAGCTTTTATTTACCTCGAAACGGCGGGCAATTTAGGGCTCGGTTCCGTTTCGCAAGGTTGCTAATTCGAGTTTCGCGCGGGCGTGTACGTACCTCCGCGGCCCGTGACGGCTGATTGACGGGTGAAAGGGCGCGAATTAGCGAGCCGCCCGTTCGGGAAGCGGGCTCTCCGAAGGTGCTCCCATTGTGTTCCTTCATTACTGTCGCGGCGCATCCGCGATTTAAAATAAATTGCACGGAATGGCGCACGCTGTGTTCGCGGTCGTTCGGGGCCGGCACGGATTTTAGGGCGAAAGTGTTGAATTAGCCATCGGGCTAGCCGGTCCATTAGCGCCGGGTGACATATGCCGCCGAGTGGCCACAGATAAGATAGAGCCGTATGTCATAAATTTTAGCGCTACCGTTTGGCAGCGGTGAGTAGGAGCGGGGATTAGGTGAGCAAACATTGTGAGTGTCGTCGGAGCGAGGCTGGGTGATAAAGATGTAGGAGCAGGGACGGGAGATGAGATAAAACTCCACGAGGCGTGGGCAGACGCACGCGGCCGACGCCAGCACCGTAAACGCTCACTGCGACCGTTGGATACATTTGTTTATCCTCTATTGATAAGAACTTACTATAAACAGCTAGCCTATTTGATCTTCATATTTAAAGAATCTGATTTTTACATCTACACACAACGTACCTACTATTACTACATTAAAATTACAATAAGATGTCACTAACACAGGAATTGAAGGTAAATCTGATAAGTCGAAACGCTCACAACAATTTGACACTACATAACGTACCTATAGACTCCTAGGTAAGTACCTACATAGGTACCAAATGAAAGACCTAACGAACGTTTTAGGTGTAGGTTTATTTGCAGACTTCTTAAAGTAAGGTTTCTGGATAACTTATTTCATAGTAAAATATGTAACATATTATTTGGTTATAACATATGTTGTGACCTAGAATATATTCAGACTTCTGATAACCTGATAGGCGCAAAGTTAGATACATTCATTACTATCATTTGTTTTTGGTTTAAAATTTGAGAAAGAATGATAAAAAACAGCGATCAAACACAGATAACTAACAGATAAGTTACGTTAGCTTAGTCAATGAACAAAAGAACACCGCTATATCAATAGCCTTGGATAGTTCGAGTAAAGTGAAATAAAACTGGGGACAGATTGCCGACAGACCCTATAGTCACCGATAAGAATATGTAGTTAATATACGTCAATCGTTACACGATAATGAAACATTATTTACACAAATGCATAAATTACAGAAATGGCTCATTTTCTCTTGAAAGTCGTTAAAACGGAGGTCCAAAGGCTGTTAAAGAGAAGTGTGTTGAACAATTAGCAATAATCGGGGCGTCCAAACTAATGGGGCATTGTTACCAGTAATGAAGATGTACCAAAGTCTACAGACATACGTGTACTTGGAATTAAAAATCACCATCGCTATATCTATTTCTGTATAGCATTTATATTACTCTCAGCATTCATATTTTCTGCATTAAAGGATATGTTAAGGGTTACTTACATGATTTCTAACTTACACATAAGGGATACAAAGATTTTGTGATCGATCATAGAACTTAAATTACCCTTTAGTCTTGGCGGGAACTTAAATACTTAAGTTAAGACCCCAGGTATCGATTTCTCCCAAATATCTTTCATCAGACGGCAACCAGTTACAGATTTATTATATGTGTAGATTGTAATAATATTGATGTAAATTTTAATAAATTTAAAATAACTCTTCGATGATGGTTTCTAGATATTGAGGTCACCGAAAGCTATATCGAACTTCATGGAATGTATCGTAGGATACTCGATCATGTTCTTGTTGTACTTATATTAACGAAAATATTGTAAGAATATCTTTATTTTCCAACATTTTTGATATTCCCATAAAAATATCGAGTTAGCTGTAAGGTAGGAAGAGTATGCTCATTTAAATAATAATACCACTTAATTCGAAAAAGATTATGGTTCCATAAGTCCATAAATGACATTCGATAATTATATATTTAACATCAATGTAAGGAAAATCAGTTTATTCTTATTTAACAAATTGGAATTAAATACCAGGCAGCTACCCAAAATAAAATACAAAGATCGTCCATAATTTATTCACTAAAGCATAAATCGATCAACCGCTTTAAAACATTTAAATCTTTTCGTCTCATTCTACTGGACGAAATAGATGATCCTAAAACTCACATCGCATTAATCTAACGCCAGGTTTTCGTCAGATCGCCACGCCATCTATCTATCAAGCTAATTTGACATTCAAATTTGACAGTAGAATGCATTCGGGAGCGTTCTATCTCAACTTTTTTTTTCAGAGAAAAACAGATAACAGAGATCAATTTGCCAGGATTTTCACACGGACGATGGCTCTATTGACTAGCCTTTTATTAAATGGAACTAAAAAAGGAAGTTGTAAAAATGTAATTTAAGTAGGTATTGCTATATTATCTAATAAAGTAAGTACTTACTATGTTTAAAAATACATTACGTAAATTCAATTACTTACGTACCCGCTGTATTTTACGTAGATAAATAACAAATGCATAATTTGCTATTTACAGACAAAGAAATAAAGACTAAACCAAAAAATAATATAACATAATTTTGTCCAGTCCTTATTTAAATTTATAAAACTTGGCAGTTCTGAGCTTAAACGTTTGTCTTAACAAAGTAATTATCATTTTTATTTGCACGAGCGTCAGAGGGCTGTAAGGATGTTCGATCCGCGGCCGACATTTGAAAGAGCAATTTAAATATTAATTTACGCGCCAATAATTCTATCAAAATGGCGGACGTGCAAGATGGACGCCGTGGGTTAATTAGTGTGCATTGTTGTGTTATGGTTGTTTTTGCTCGTGGAACAGCTTGCTTTGTTCTCGATACTATTGGAATGACGAAAGTCTGTATTTAGAAAGTTTTACAAAGGTTTCCTTCTTTGTGACTTGTAAAATGTGTTGCATTAAATACTTACCGAAACATAGCATGTATCTTTTTTCAATATTTAATGAACGACGATGCAAATACATAGTACCTACCTACCCACTAATTAAAAGACTTGTTAATATTCCGCCGTCTAGAAATTGTTTATTAGTCATTTGCGTTTCGGAATGTGTAGTTGCCGTTTTTTTTATACAATAGACAAATTTACGGGTAGCTGTGAAGACTTACCTACTTGGATAGACTGCATGTATTCTATTTATAAACCTACTATATAAAAAAAATTGCTTAAGGCCTTTCGACCTTCTGGACTTACGTTGTTACATGCATCAGCTCCTTAGTCAAAAGCAACTTCTTTGTTTAAAGGAAATAATATCTACTAGTTATGTGACAAATAAATACTTTTCACTTCAAGTAAAATCTTTATAGTCTGTGGCAAATAAACGCACGGATTCATAGATAAAATATGCATTAGGTAATCCGATGCTTGATATATCTATAGCTAATAACTTTATATTACAGAGTCAAGGTAATTCTCTAGTAGTGATAACACTTATAAAAGATGTAAGATACTTAGAAATTTATTAATTTGAGTTATTTAAATACGTAATTTAGGCGACGGCACATTACGGAGGAATAAGGGACAATAATTTTGAAACGGGCCGTTATGCGACGCGACTATGGTGTTCAAGCTTTAAAACACATATAAGGGATAAGTTTTTTTTAATTGTCTAAAGGTAGCAAACGAGCATGCAGTCCACTTGGTGGTAAGTGGTCACTGCCGTCCATGGACATTAGTAATCATCCCCAAGTAGGATTTTTTTTTATTGTATAAAGGTAGCAAACGAGCATGCAGTTCACTTGGTGGTAAATGGTCACTGCCGCCCATGGGACATTAGTAGTCATCCCCAACGATTGACTCAAGGTTGACCACAAATGCGTTACTACCCTTGAAGACTAAGATGTTCGCCTCGTTTGTATGTATAGCCGGCAACCACGCCTCCCCAAACCGAAACACAATAAATTGATTCACGGAGGATTATGAGGGTGACGGTGGTACCTCTCCGGTTGAACTATATGAGTTGTACCACCTGGTGTTCAAAGCCCTTTTTATCGGTTGCGTGGCAAAACTAATAAGGGTCAACTCTACATCGCCTAGTTTTCAAAAATGAAAGTTCTCTCATACTTAGGTCTAGGCTAATACTATACTTTGTAATGTATGAATATAGTACAAAAATAACAATCGACCTGCAGTCTACCTGATGGTAAGAATGATCCCTTACCAGCATGCAGAACATGAAAATTTGTAATTAGCCCCAAGTACGATCGAATCGTACTTGAGATTGACCACAATTGCCAACATTGAGGACTGAGATGTTTATATGTGTATTAACATATAACATATCTATACACATACAAATATGTGGAGAAGGAAGAATATCCCGTTGCTGACACTCGTGTGGCGACGCTAATCAGGATGGTCGCGAAATTACCTCGTCAGTGGGACGTGGGCCAGCGTGCGTTCAACTCTACACCGCGTAATGGCGCACTGGATGAGATTTTATGTTGTATACGTTTATTACAAGACTAACTTTTACTTGAGGTACTTCTTATGTTGAGGTCCTGAGTTCGAATACTAGATCTTTGATATTTGGATTTATAAACGAATTCTACCACCTGGCAGACTTTCAACAAAACCTGGCATACTTTACAAAACTTTATATCTTTTTAACTCTCTCAGGCAAGTAGGTTTCCTCGCGATAGAAAGCAAGAGATTTTCAATCTCTTTCTCGGTGATTTCTCATCAATATTTGTTTTATGGTAGGTATATTAAAGTTTATGATCTTTGTAAGCTAAGGCTCCCATCACACTGGCATTTTCGACCGCGACAGCGATCCGACATCTACGAATTGACGAGTTTGCCTGCTCGCGACTATCCCGCTGCGATTCTGCGACGCTCCTGTCGAGTATACCTTATTAAAAAAGCATCGTAGCAACACCCTGTTAAGAAAACTGTCGCAGGAAAATTGCTAGTGGGTTGGCGACCTAAGTCTTTGTTTCCGCGATTTATAAACAAGCAAGCTGACTCAAGCAGGTGGTTGAACAAGAAAGTTGGAAGTGATATTCGATGTTTAAGTTAATTCCTCAATCAATAATATTTGTACAAATTATTGACCATAAATGCGACATCTTGTGGCCATGAAACATACTAAGCGCCATTTTGATCACACCTGCATCCACTATTATTCCGTTCAAATATTTTACGATTATGTTAAATTTTGTTGCAAATATTCAAACTTTAACATATTTAGCATAATGTGTATAATGCCAGGTGGTAGAACCCTCGTAATCCTCCGTGAGGCGTGGAGGCGTGGTTGCCGGCTATAGGTACTTATCTACTTGAGGGTAACTTACTCCTCGAGGATAGCAACGCAACTGCGATCAAACTTAGGTATGGTTTAGTTGTACTTTGGGATGATCACTGATGTCCATGAACGGCAGTGACCATACCATCGGGTGGGCTGCATGCTCGTTTGCTACCTATACTATCTGTATACCTCTTTACGATAAAATAAAAACATTGCAAGAAAACCTATTTGCTGGGGATATTTAAAAAATTTCTATCAATTTGTACTTTTCCCGCGTGGACTATCGCCTAAATGATCGCCTAATAGTACAAAATAAATATAAAATAGCATATTGTTACTACGTTATTAAGTGAACATCTGCCATTTCTAGTTTTACTTTATAATAATGTTAGTTTTATGTTGTCTTGTCGGTAATTCTCGCGCAGAGGGGGGCCGTATGTAGGTAGTACGGCTAAGCTGAGTTATGCCGAACAAGCGCCATTTTGTAAAATAAAACTAAGTACAATAAGCAACAGAAAGTTTTAATCTGGTTTTATGGGAAATAGGAAAAACTTAAATTATATTTTCGGTTTGTTTTCTGACTGAAATTAGGATACTTATAAGCTTTTTAATGGTTATATGCTCACATATTTAATACATTTATATTTTATCTTAACCATCATACACTTAAATTGTTTTGTTTTGTCATGTAATATTAGTCACAGTCTAGATGTAATAGAGTTTTCAATTTCATTATTTTAATATTTACCGAAATTAAAGTATTCTTAAATTCTTACATCATTTATTCTTTACAAACCAATGTGGTTTTATAAAGCGTTGATTAAACTAAAAAGGATCAAAATATGTATTGTGTACGTTCGTGATACAGTCATCATGAACAGTATTTTAAAAAAAACTTATATTCCTTTGTGTTAAAGACAATGATATGTACCTACCTATCTATGTATTCAATAACTATTTTTTCCCTCTGAATGTGAAGACACATTAGGGTAGGTACCTAACTACTTACTTTAGTATTCATAATTATAAAGTTGAGACTTATCTTTAACGATTTCAAAAGCCTCAAATGGGACATCAACGGTTAAACGATTAAAAGGAAAAAAAGACATAAAAACAATTTAACGTAAAAACCTTTTTTTAATCTGTGCCGTACAATTAGTCGAACTCATTCCAAATTCTGTCAATTTGTCATTTAAATATTAATAACCCGCTTAATATTCCACGACGGACGCCGTATTTAATTATGAGTCGTAAAAATATAGGTTGATCGGTATTCTAATACAGAATTGTATATGTTTTTATTTTATCACAGTTATTAAAAGGCTCGCCCGAAGCGAAATTATTAGACATTATAATTATTAAAAAGATAATAAAACCACATTTCTATGTTTAATGAAACCTAATAAAGGGTCCGTTTTATTTTATCGTTCGTAACGCATTAACGATGGGTTTCGATGTTTTTATAATGTAGCAAGACAAATCGAGTCCCGATTGGGCTATGAACTAGCCCAATGAATATTTTTATATCCCACATAAAGCTACCGCCGCACTACGTATTCACGGCCATATCGAACGGCATAACAACGCCAAAAGTCGTAACCTCAATCAAAACGACGATAAACTTTGACAAAAATTCCACCTTAAGCCGTACTTTAATTATCCATATATTACGAGATCCGAGCCCGAAACTACCTGATGGCAATTATACACGCGCTCACCCACGTCAAGCGCGACCCATTCACTGACGTTTAGAAAAAAAAGGAGCAATCGTCTTAAACCTTTTAACAAAGCTGGCCGGCGATAATTCAAGCGAAATGTCCAAACTGCTCTGGAAAAAAATTAAATTTCGAACATAGAAAGTGTTAGCGACAATGGAATATTCAAAATCTTGTTAATAAAGAGTCTAGCCCGCTCGGATGCGCCACAATGGTTCGAAGGAAGAAATTTGAAAAAAGAACGAGCGAGGATTTTTTTCGGAACGCAGCGTGAGATCGCTTTGGAGGGAATTTCGGATTTGGGCGTCATGTGCAGATAGTTTTTTTTTAATTCATTTGAAGTTGGCATCTCGCCACATGGCCAGCGGGCGGCTTAGCTTTCGCTCGTCAAGAATTATTATTATGTATCCGAATTGATCGCCTTAGTTATTATGAAATCTGTTAAATGCCCGTCATTTTTGAGCAGTTTAACGTTTGTGGCGAATCTTTTGTTGGATTCACAAGCGTGACATTGTGTTTGTTTATTGAAATGTGTAAAATTGGAGCGAATGGTTTAACACCTTTAAATACAATGTTAATTAAACACAATTGAGATTTATTGTTTGTGTGATTTACATTGAACGTTGTTACTTGAAACTGATTTAATATTTGTTTTGATATCAATGTTCTTTGACAGACATTACGTAGGTACACTATGAAATAATAAAATTCTAAAATAATAGATTATGAAAATCTTTACGATCATTTCATCTTTCACGATGGAAGAAAAGAAGAACGTAAACTTAGGTTTTATATGTGGACTCGCTTGAAAGATTTTGACATTCGATTTTTGAATAGTGGTGAACTATGGTCTGGTTCTACAGGAGTAGATTGTTCTTAAGCAATAACAATTGTTTTTTGTTTTCTAGCAATAAGGCCATCGACGAATCTGACCGTGTTCACCATTGTCCATAGACATTTGCAATAAAAGGTAAATAGTATTATTGTAGTAAAAATTACAAGTTGGTTATGCAAATTGTTTAGTAGAATCTGCGCACGGATTTTCCGAATCGGAACTTCTGCAACGGTTACGCGGATTGGCAGTTATTTATATTCAACTTGCTTTTTAGATGGAAAGAAGACGTTGCCAGTTGCGCCTACATTGAACGACTAACTCATTCTTCAAAAAAAAATTCTCGGGGCACCAACGCATTTCGGATAGAACAAATTATAGAGTCCTATTCCTATAGGTCACGGGCGAATTTGTTATTACAATATTTTCCATATTAGTCTTTGAAACATGAAATTATCCAATTTTAATTTAATTTTGCATGTAAGTGTAACATAGAATCATGATTTTTGGACCCGACCGGGGGCGTTGTTCTCTAGATTTTTAGGGACCTCTAATTAAGACTATGAAAATAAAATTTGACATCCATAACCAAACAGGCCTACAGAGTAACAAATAACCGTTAAGTAATAAAGGTTTCAGTTAAAATACAATAAACATTGGTTATAAACAAATTCTATTTCATTTCAAAGGACTACTTGTCAAAACGCATGCCTGCAATAAATGCTATTGTTCATTAAAAGTTATTTACGAGTAGCTACTTTTGTAACACTTTTTTTAATCCACTTTGCTAACAAAATAGTTGTAAAGAAATAAAAATATTGTCTATGACTTATTACAGATTAAAAGTGACAACGATAATCTTCAAGTACTTATAGATGTATTTGCAGGATTATGTATTTATTTTATTTTATTGCTTTAAGCCAAAAATAATATTTAAGGATCTAATCGATCAGGTAGATTTTTAGTTTGTTAAACGGTAAATTCACAAAGAAAACAAGATTTTAATGGGAAGGTACCGTTTCTTATTAATAATGACAAAAGCCTACCTGAAGCAAAATTGCCAACTGCAAGCAAAACAAGTTTAACTAAAATTTCTATGTACTTCACTCCAGAAAATAGGTCTAGAAATATAAGTGACATATCAACTATACGAAAAATATGGTATAAAATATTATGGATGAAGTACTTGCCGTGGCAGTTATGACGGCATCTTTGTGTTAGAAACTAAAGAAAAGTGTATAATTATCGTACTTAATAACTGAAAGTATTCTTTGCCGTGGCAGTTATAAAGACCTCTTTGTTTACAAACTATTAATAAAATGTATAATTATTGTACTTAATAACAAACTTAAAGTGCTAATAAGTAGGTATAAAAACTCAAAATAATTTGTTTAACATTTGTGTCGATTATTTTAATTCGTTCAGTCGTTCAAATACCTACTTTGCTGTTAAGGAAACAGGTAGATTACAGACACACACACACACACACACATACACTCACGAGGTAGGCAGAGAGTATCGAGTGCCAAACGGCACGGTTCTGGCATACTTGCCTAGCTTCCTCCACTTTAATAATTCTCCTCATACAAACACGTCGACACACATCGGAGGCTCTTGACACCTCCTTCAAACAGCACACGATCAATTTGATCATGAAATGCCAGAAACACGGTAAAAATCAGATTTAAATTTATTTAACTGCGTATACCTCTTAATAATTCCCGTATTAACTTGTACCTACGGCAATAGAAAAGTAAATAAAAAATATTCTGTAGAGAGAGGTTAAAATATCTGTGTCGCCTTAGAGGCCGCAAATTTCATACGCTTACTGCCTCCTATCATTATCTGCAACAACTTTATGCAAAATGGAAGTCCTTGGAATTACTGCAGATATGTTGATACTCTTACTCTACTTACACTCTTGAAGACGATATGCGTCTCATGTCAAGTATCTCCAACCACACCTCTCCAAGTTCCAACCTGACAAGAATAACAAAGTGACAGACGAACATAATGTTTTATTTACCTACGCCTACTGTCCTTCTATCCCTTGTCCTGCCGTGACATACAAACATACATAACGATAACATTTGTTCATGCAAATAAACAATATTTATTATGTTAGTTTAGTTTTCTTAGTAAAACCAACTTGTCAACAACTATTTACGTTATAATTGTGTTATGATAATTACGAATTAAACTAATAAAATTATACCTAATGTGGAATTGAGATTAAAGAAACTTCAAGGGTGTGTGAAGCAGGCGCGGTCGCAGACTCAGATTTTGGGGGGGGTCATACTAAATTTTGGGGGGAGTCACAAACAAAAATACTGCGTATAATAATATGAATGACATCATAAAACAAATTGAAGTCTTCTTTTTTATTGCCAAAACAAGTAATCATATTTTCTGGTATTCATTTTTTTATATCTGGTATTCAATCTTCGTAAATTCACCATTTTTCACCAAACCGCGCCTGCATAACCACATGCATCAGCAAAAATGATAACGGTCACGTTGCCGTCATAATTACTCATAGCTTTAAGAGACGATCGTTATCATTCTTCTACATATTGCATTTATGATAAGGAAATAGATAGTATTGTTAATGATAACCGTATATGGTTAACAGTAAAAAACCGGCTAAGGTTGACTCGTACTCGCCCAGGAAGGAATCACGTTTGGTGTATGGGAGCCGCACTTAAGTGTTTATTTTATTCTTTTTTATTTGTTGTAATAGCGACAACAGAAATACATCATGTGTGAAAATGTCAACTGTCTAGCTATCACAATTCATGAGATACAGCCTGGTGACAGACAGACGGACAGTAGAGTCTTAGTAAAAAGGTTCTGGTTTTGTCCTTTGGTACGGAACCCTAAAATGTAAACGTAGATATTAGGTAGGTTCTACATGACTGACACACGTGACTTGTTTACAAAAAAATAACTTTTAACCTTATAAAACCTGTGCTTAAAGTATTTACGTCATGTTTACGCGTTTTTTAACAAAAAAAAAAATACAATGGAAAGCGTAATTTATGTACCAAAATACTTTTTATTTTTTTCATTTTTTTGTGAAGTTTCTGTTGTGTATGTGAAAAGTATGACGCTCATGAGAGTGTAATGTAATGATGACATTATACCTCATAATTCTCCGAGAAGTAATTCTTGTACATTGGTTTGGAGAAGCGTGGTTGCCGGTTATACTTACTCACGAGTCGAAGACCTAGCGCTCAGAGGTAGCACCACATCTGTGGTCAACCTCCGGTACGATTCAATCTTACTACTTAGGGAATATTGCTAATGTCCACGGGCGGTAGTAATCACATATCATCAGGCGGACAGCATGCTTGTTTGCTATCTTTATACGATAAAAAAAACATTCAATCTTCACTTTTTGGGGTTAGTGACAATGTCATGTCAATTTCAATTCTGTCAATGTACTTTTTGTTCAAAAAATAAATACTAAAGTGGATTGAAAGTTAAACTTTGTTTATTCGATCCACTCGAATCATTGTAATTCCGTCTAGTAATTAACGCAGCTGATTGATTCAATATGCAAATGAATAGATGGCGGACTTCACAATACATTATTCACAACTGTATTTATGTGCATTTGATTAACAGAACAAATTAGATAAAAAACACGTGATCACGATTAAAATAATATGATTGACTTGGTCTTGGTAAGACACGTGGTTTGTAAACTGATATTAGTGCTGTATTTTTATATTTTATAGTTTATTTGGACCACAATTACAAATATCATAGGTCCTGTCTAATTTCTTTTTCGTATGGTAATCCGGTAATGAGTACTGTCACGCGGAGGCCGAGAGAAAGGCTACACCGGACTCCTGCCGGCTAAAACCCCACGGTGATCTTCACTGCGCCCTTTCTGACTGCGGGACTTTAGGACTGCGGGACTTTTTGACTGAGCTTTAGTATTCTTCCCTTTCGAGTTTCTCATTATTAGAATGGACTTGGATTCTAAATCAACCTGTATCTTATGGATGGGTCTTTAATATCGGGTCGTGATGATATGCAAAAAAGAGAAAATGACATATAGCTAAAAGTCCAAAAATAGACACATCTTAACGCCAAATCCCTAAGGGGGTAGGCAGAGAGTAACGAGTGCCAAATGGCACGGTTCTGGCATACTTGCCTACCTCCATCCACTTTCATAACTCTCCTTATACAAATACGCCGAGTTCGGAGACTCTTGACCCCTCCTCCCTCTTCCTCTACCACGATCAATTTGATCAAGAAATGTAAATTTGTGTCGAAAAATACTAAATTAATGTAAATATATCGAATTAAAACGCACGCAAGTGCGTTCCATAAGTTCAATCATTTTTTGTGTAAGAAACATTTCCAATATTCATTCTGGTTCATTTTTTTGCATTTATGAATTTATAAGTACACAATATACAATATTGCACCTGTAATAAGGTACGTAATAACCATTGTAACCGCTTCTGAACCACATTTCCCAATATTCGGCAGGATATTGTACGCGATGGAACAGCAATACGATACGATAACCGCAAGTGTATGGACATGTAATTGGACCGTACGCTTACGAAATGCTGGGGATAGTCAGCTTAGACAGAAATTGTCATTATCGCTCTAGTCTAAGGCCGCCATCTCACTAGCGATTTTCGAGCGATTTCGGTGCAGCAGCTATCCTTCGACGTATGCACAGCGACTTACGGTTTCAATAACCTATCGTTTACTGAAAGTTAAAATAGCTACCATTGGTATTTGTCAATTTTTTTGTCTTAATTTTAACAACCTTATAAACAACGATATAAATAATAATAGAGAGAACCAACCTATTTATAACATTACCAACCAATGGTCGCTAGTTTAACTTCTAGTAAGGGAGAGATATAGGTATTGTTGAAACGGGGCGTTAGTCGCTTAGCTTTGCGATTATATCTATTTAAGGCCGTTATTTGCGATTTTTCAAGTTTTTTAACGATAGTGGCCTAAAAACACGCAACGCTCGCGTCACAGAAAAGCTGCGATATCGTTGCGTGCACGCGACATTGTAGCTACGCGCTCTTAGGAGGAACGCTTTTGCTGGGAAATTGCTAAAAAAGTGGGATAGTGGCCTAGAGATATGTGAGGATCTGCTAATCTTTTTATCTGATGATCTGATTAACTATTTTTGACGAATATTTCAATTTCTGGGGTTACCAAAAGTTATCAATAAACGCGGAAGCATATTAGACAAATTTGTAGTGTTGGAACAGGTGGATGAGATTGTATATCTTGGATGCGCTTTCAGCAGGGATGGAAGGTACACCGCTGATA
>DWNR01000926.1:0-16986 GCA_018250455.1 Polygonus leo | reverse complement strand
TAGATAGTACCAATTAAGGTACATGTATGAAAATTGACTGATTAAACATAGTCAGGTTTAGCAAATGCTACTGGCTCCCATGTATACAGACTCCTTTAGTTTTAGCACAAGTTGAAAGCAATTGACACTGATGGAATTCCTTTCAATAAATGCGATTGATCATTAGATTAAGAAAAGAGGTCTCTTGATGGAAAAGCATGTAACTAAAAATTTGAATATGCATTCATATCAATCATTTTAAGTTTCATATGCTAACATTAACATCTTAAGTCTCATGCTTAAAATATGCTACAGGACCCTCATTAAAACGAATTAGGGAACAAAGTTCCATTCAATTCCATTTGCATAAAATATTATAATATTAAACAAAGTAATATAACTGAAGTGATACTAAAACACTACAGGAACATTTGTACACTTAGGGCCGTAATAATAAAGTGAACTGAAGATTGAGAGCAATCTTGAGTGTGGATTTCAGTACATTATCTAGTACTTAAATGGCACTCAAGATCCATCTCAATCTTGAGTTCACTTTATTATTATGGCCCTTAGGTTCGTATTAATAAAATGAACTGAAGATTGTGATCAAACTTAAGTACAGCTTTAAGTACATTGTCTAGTACTTTAACCAAAATCAAGATCAACCTTAATATTGAGTTCACATTATTAATACAACGACATGCATGACCTACACTACTAACACGACATACATGACCAATACATACTGTGTTACAAACAACTAGAATATCAGATGTAAAAAAACTTTATACAAACAAATGACTAGATTATCAGATATCAAAAAACTTTATACTGATATCGAAAGTACTTTACCTAATCAGTAAAATTACAGTAACAACTTTTTAAAAATAAAACGAGAAATATCTAAAAAAATCATCAAACATTCTATGTAATAGAATATTGAAGTGTATTCTATAACATAGAATGTCATTCTAATTTTGTATAACTGAATATATTTCACAGCAAGTAAATGGATTGGAGATCAATCCAAGTGGGCAGATGGTGGCTGCATGTGGGTACCAGCACATCCGGATGTACGACCTGGCCAGCGCCAACCCAGACCCTGTGCTCAACTTTGAAGGTGTCTCTAAGAATGTCTCCAGAGTTGGTTTCCATGTAAGTATAATCTTCTTTGGTTCTTTCATATTAACATAATTACAAATGTATGCCTATAAGCTTAATAATAACATTGATTACTATTATAATTTTTAGGAAAATGGCACATGGATGTACACTGGCGGAGAAGACTGTACAGCAAGAATATGGGACCTCAGGTATTTACTATTTAGAGCCTTTTTATGTAAATATAATTATGTGACAAATAATTAATTGTTAAATTGTATATGATGTTTAATCACTGTCATCCAAGAACATCTTTAATTGACTTCTATTCAAATTCTACTTGACTCCAACTTCAATGGGTTGCTACACCTGTTAAGGATTAAGAAATCATTGTAATATTTGAAACATAGTTTGTAGCCATATCTCTCTAAACAATATATAAGACTAGCTGACCTGGCAAATGTTCTTCTGCCATATGAAATATTACTGAATTTCCCATAGGAATGAGAATAAGTGATTTTCCTGCAGTAAAAAGTGTTCTAAGTGTTGACTAGGCTTAGCATCTATACATCAAAAAATGTTTCATTCGAATCCGTCCAGTAGTTTCAAACAGACAAACAAAAAAATTAAAAAAACATTGAAAAGTGTTCTAATACTATTTTAACATCGCCCGCAAGTAGTTTATTGTAAATATATTCAATGTACAGACACACTAATTTTACTGTTTTATTATATGTTTAGATATCTCTTTCAGAAGATTTTCGAAGTTTACACGTAAACTCTTAATTTTGTCTGTCTTTCAGGGTATTCTTTCATTGTTTTGCAGGGTGGGTCGTCAGTTTCAGTGCCAGCGCATCTTCCAGGTGCCGGCGCCGGTGAACGCGGTGGCGCTACACCCCGACCAGACGCAGCTGGTGGTGGGCGGCCAGAGCGGCATCATTCACATATGGGACCTGCGCACTGATCACAACGAACAGCTCGTATGATTTTATTTTGTTTAATATGGCTTATTTTAGGTTATTGTAGTGTTGATGATAATGGTAAAAAAGGGCATTGTAACATCTTTAGAATCGTCTTTTTTACCATCATTACAATAAATCTTTTAATGCTGTCAATCATGTGTGCTGATTATTGGGTAGTCAGGATAACATTGTTAATAGACCTGGCATAATGTTATAAATATAGTTGTAACAAAATACACATGTATGTTATGAATAAGTCGGTTACCTAGTAGTTTATACTGGTTTACTTTGGAGTTTTCTAAAAAAAAAATATTTGCATGACCATTCATTTTTACACTAATAGTTTTTTTACTTGGACTTTCAGCATTACCCTAATTTAATTAAACATCAAATGAAATCATTAAAACAACCAGATGAAAGGCATTTCCTTACACCTTCAAATGAAACATGGAAGCGTTTAATTTGAAGGTGTAGGTAAGCATCGTGGTCAAGTAGTGCGTACTCGCAGATCCCGGAAGCGGAGGCGTCGATCCAGGACATCGCGATCGACCCTCTGGGGCGGCTGATGGCGGCGGTGACCAACCGCGGCAGCTGCTACGTGTGGGCGCTGGGGGGCGCGCGCCCCGCGCCGCGCAAGCAGCTGCACGCGCACGACAAGTACGCGCTGCGCTGCAAGTTCAGCCCCGACTCCACGTGAGTGCACCTCCAGCTACTTGTCGATATTTTAGGGCTTCCTCAAAGATGTCAACAGGATATTTTTAATATAATTCATCAGGTGGTAGAACTCGTGTAGTTCAAACGGGGAGGTACCACCGCCACCCTCATAATCCTCCGTAAAGCAATTATTGTGTTTCGGTTTGGAGAAGCGTGGTTGCCGGCTACACTTATACACGAGGCGTACATATTAGTCCTCAAGAGTAGTAACGTATTTGTGATCAACATTGGGTCAATCGTACCACCACCTGGTGGCACATGGGTGCCACCTTGTAAAAGACTTGAGCCTACTTGGAACAAGTGGCTGTGTTGTGAATATTTTTTTAAGGCCTGACGTTTGTACAGGTCAACTCGTATGTTTTTCTGATAAAATAATGGTAAACCACTGGTAAAATATTGCCAAGACGAGATGGTTTCTGGCGATTTGTACCGTTCTAATTAAATGTGACGTAACGCAATATGTCCGCGTCCGCAGCATGTTGGTGACGACGTCGGGCGACTGCTCGGCGCGCGTGTGGCGCACGGCGGACTGGGCGCCGCTGCGCGAGCTGCGCCGCGACACGCAGCGCTGGGTGTGGGACGCCGCCTTCACGCTCGACTCTCGCTACCTCTTCACAGGTACACACATATATCGCGCTATTTTCCAAATACAGTTCGGTACAAAGTGTTTAAATCACTTTGCATACCGTCTATTAGCCCGAGAGCTCATAACACATTTAGATGTGTTTTGCCCACGTTAAAATATTAAGTATGCCAGAACCTACCTACCCCGTTAGGGATTTGGCGTGAAGATGTGTGTATATGTCTCATATTTGACTCAGTTTGTTTGCAGAGGTTTTATTATTATTGAGTTTTCGATCATAAGTGATCACTGCTGCCCACGGATACTTGTAATTAGCCCTAAGTAAAATTAAATTGAAAAACAATATTAATTACTTCATAACATCATATGTTCTTTTTTAACTTAAATATATTACCTTATAATGTGTACAGGCTCGTCGGACAGCTACGCGAGACTGTGGGACCTGGAGAAAGGGACGCTGGAGCGCGAGTACTGCGGACACCAGAAAGCCATCACGGCGCTCGCCTTCCGCGACCAGGCCGCCTAGGCAAGGGCCACAATTTAGTTGCCATTATTTATATACATACTAGGCAGTGGTCTCTGCATGACTAGGGGAATCCTAGAAACTCCTCCAGACTGCTCCTATGTGAATTGGCTGAGGTGAAGGATAAGACCTATGTCAGATGTTTCCTATGAAATCTCCAACGTCTAACAACTGTCATTCAAGATAGCAACCAGGATGAAAACAATGCGTTTTCGATTGCACGGATATTAACTCTTTTTGGGGGTTTGAATATTGATAATAGTCATTGTATAGCATTTAAATGTTAATCATGAGTGTTTTTAAGTTGTAAATTGAATACTGCCTCGCTACACCTAGCTTAGATGGAAGAGTACATCTCTGTGGATTTATATAAAATTTAGTTGTTACTTTTGTTATATCATCGACAAGAACATCTGTAATATTTTACCTAATGAAGTTCTTGCAAAACTTGTACATAGATACTTAATGTAATATACTATTACATTTATTTACTGTGTAAATATTTTGTGTTATAATTGTAAGTGTATATATTTTTATGTAACATTTTATACTAAAAATAAAATGCACAATTACATGCTACATAGTTTTATTTATCCAACCTGTAAAACATAGGACATAGTGTGGCTTGTGTTCAAATGATCACGAGCATAAATTCCGATTGGCCATAAAATATAAACAAAACCAATTATAAACAATACATAACAGTAATTTTACAAAACTAGGAGATCACAAAGATATAAAAAATAAAAATATACTTTAATTCGAATGCAACAAATTACTCAGATAGTTTGCTACAACATGTCATGGCTTAATGTTTAGTAATTGTAAATATGGAATGAATTATGTCTAGTTTCTACTTTAATTTATGAAATATTTTTTCTAAAACGCGAAATAAACCTTAGGCTTCATAAAGATACAATGATTACAAGTTTCACCTAAATCACACATATATCGATACACTTAGGAATGATTAACATTGATACATTAGCGCGATATTCAACGATAAAGAGAATATTGCACTAACAGCGTGAGTGGGACATGGGCTCTGTGATTTATGATTAATTTGATAACTTTTACGTATTTCCAAATTTTCAATTGCTTCAAATCATGATATCTTGAACGAATACAAAATACTCATTAAATAAAAGTAAATATAAACCAATAAACCAATTGATAAATTAAATCCAATTATTAATATACCGTCTTTAAGGCAATTTATTAAAGCAATTTGTGTAAGAACAATATATGTTTTCATACACTTAATCTAGGTATGTTTGCTAAAACAATCATCAATGTCTGTTTGAAGAGTTTGGGACCATGTACGAAAAAAGTTATCAATTTAAATAATCATTATCTTTTAAAAACATATATTTTAATTACTAATAACTTTCTGAAAACTTAATCTTATATAAAACGTTTGTACAAATTAAATGCAAAATTGGTTATCTATTTGCTACATTATACAAACACCAATTTTTTTTCGATTTTTTATAACTTTTACATTCATTATCTCTAAAATAGTCATGGAATAATTCTAATTCTGTATTACTGACGAAACAATAGTTAACATATTTATTAAATTTAAGCATGTTTATATTGTATAAGATTTGGAATGACATAAATGCATAAAATTGTCACATTTAATTTCGACTAGAACCAATATGAGATAAATATATTTTGTGTTATCATATATTTAGATTAAACCTAACTTTACTTATCTATGTTTACTGCAAACAGTAAAATTGCAACATATGCTGTAAGCTTTAGTGCTAATCAATTAACAATAATAATTGTTAGTAAATGCCATCAATATATGGGCATATTTAATGTAATTTAGACACTTACACATACTATAATATTGTAATGTATTATTTTAAATCATTGTCTACGTACATTGACATCCAGGAGCAGACATTGGTCGCCACTGTAATGTAATTAGCAGAGCTGGGTAATCAACAGAGATTACGGTAATACAAAGTCTAACCTTAGAAGTGAAGTTTCTTCTTTTATTGATGTTTATCGCATTGTGTAAATTCCTGAATTTCAATGTCATGCTTGTATGACATGTAAGTAGATAATTAAGTGCAGAGCATGTTAAGGTATACAACATTTTTACATTGTAAATAAGAAAATTATATAATTTTATGCTTTTAGCCTGGCATTTATAGGGTAAGTAACATATCCTTAAGTAACAAATAAGAGTGCAGCAAGAGAATCAAATGTTTTGTTTAAAGATTACTGTTAGATTATAGTGGTGTCTTACCATGTCAACATTTATATTTACTATTTATACCCACAAACAATATGTAATATTTGTTTTATTATAAAGGCTGATATGGGAGATATTAAAACGTATGAAATACAAAATAATCATATAACTTTTTAAAACCAATTTAATTGCACTAGAAAAAAATTGTATGGGGATTTCTTTAAAAAACGTCTGATTTATTGCGATTTGAAGTCTCGTATATTTTTTAACATTATAATACCAGTAGATTTCAAAATTATTTATAAAATATTAATTTTAAAACTTTGCAACGTTAGGGTAAACATTATTTTTATATATATTAAATGTATTTTTAAATATTATAATTATGAATAAAAGTCCTATGGTCGAAAATTACATACAAAATATCCCCCACCGGTTACCTCCCATATAATATTGGAGATATCCAAGCAAAATATCGAAAATAACCTGAAAATTACTGCCAACATTGATATGTTATCTGAATGTGTACATCAGATAACCAATAGTCTTATCTCTTTACATATTTTTTCTATTGCTATAATTAAATAATTTGTATGAACAAAACGAGTGAACAGTTAATCTAATAAAAGTACAAAAATACAGTTACATGGTTATGATAAGTTAAAATTTACTAAACTAATGGACATAGTCGGCAGATTTTTTCATTTTTATTTATATTTAACAAGGCGTAATCTATTTCCAAATCTTTGTAGGATTTATAAAATAACAATTAATAGTGAAATTGTGTGAATTTTTAGATACGTATGATCGTCACAGATTTTTTATCTAAAGCTCGAACGTATCTACAATACATTAACAAGTATATGAATAAACTCACAGCTTCAAGTTATGTGAAAAACTAATACATTGATACTTTTCGCATTTATAAATTTATAATATTTACTAATTTGGCAATGCGATAGAACCCAGCGATAAGTCAGTTTTAGTACAGTCCACGATTTTTTTTCAAGTCAACGTTTTTTTTTATACTTTCTGCTTTATCAGAACGGATTTGTGTAAGTACGTACAGAGAATGTGCCTACTTAAATTTATTGAATATTACCTTTATTGTTTGTGGGTATAAACGAGTAGCAAGCAAGGAATGCTTCACCGCTGGGTACCTTATGTTCGTCCATCTATATTTGATCAAGTGGCAAGGATTCGACCTCGCCCATTTCGGAGCACATCTCCTCGTTGCAGATGTAGGTCAGCACGAACTTGAGGCTGACGGGCGTGCCCGGGGGCCGCGCCACCAGCATCATCTGAGATTTTTTTAGAAATGAATTTTGGGGAAAACAGTTTAACACTGGTATGTAACGATTACACGTTTACACGCGCTGTTGCCTCTATTAACTTGGAACTTGTGTAGTAGAAATACACTCACTCATACTACTAGTTAAAATATTGAAGAGAATTGAGTACCTCCTCCTTTTTTTGAAGTCGGTAGAAAATTTAAAGTAACCATATCTTTTTGGTAAAATAATTTCTCCAATTTTATATGCAACCCACAACCTAACGTTTATCATTTTAAAAGTTTCATTGCAATTGATACAGATATTCAGTGGCATATCCCAAAAAAAGTGGTTAAAGTTTGTCTGCTTTTTGAAGCTAAGTATAAAGATGGAATAATTAGTGTACCTGCGTGAGCGCGGGCGGCGGCAAGAACGGGTTGTAGGCGGGCAGCGACGACGACGACGGCGTCAGCAGCCGCACCTTGCAGATCTGCCACCAATACAATTTAATGTAATATAATAGTGACAAAATGAACTATTAATTAAAAGGTGAAAACAGGTAATATGTACAATATATGTTAAGAATATATGTAGACGTATTTATTTTATTTACGCATAGTATTTGCTAGGATTGCCTGTGATACGGTCAGTTCTATCTGTCCTGTTCCTGAACATGTTTATAATTTTGCTTATGAATTAATGTGAAAAGAAATATAATTATCATTATTAATACATTCACTTGTATGTGTGTGTGTGTATGTGTGTGTTTAGTCAGCGTAATAAAACAAGAATATGTATATATATATATATATATTTACGTACATTTAAATATAGCTGTCCGTATGATGAGCGCGTTAAACGCTTCGTGGATGGGTGAAATCTTGTTGAATGGGAAGTTTTAAGTTTTTACTTCAATCGGCAGTCCCTATGACTGCAATTTGTTTTTATTATTTTCTATTTTAGAAGTCATCTAATGGGATTGTATGTTTTGATCCATATGTTAATGTGCATCACAAAACTGACAAATTTTATCAGCGTTAATTTTGTTGCGGTTGCTTTTGTTGCATCGAAATTTCATTTAGTATATGTATTTCTGAAGAGATTGAGCTTTCATTTACATGCATTTTTTTAAAGTTAAAGTCTTATGAGACATTCTTCCAAACAAATTTTACTCACACAAACATCTTTGACAATTTTATTGACATTGAATAATTTATGTGCTTAAATAGCTGGAATAAAATTATCTCACCTTCGGTACAACAGCTTGGAATTTGTATTCAGTGATAGGAGAGCTGTTCTTGCTTGTTGTAGAAATAACAATAACATTGACATCAGGCCTCGGTTTGTTCTTGCAGAAATGTAGCACGACAGACAGTCCGCCTTCTTCCTGGAAAGCCGTTAGGGGCGGCAAGGTACTAGGCTGCACACTTGGCAAAGTTATAAATATATCTGTCAAGGGCTTCATTTCATTTGACTTCATCTGATTGCCATTTCCAGGAGACTTGTTCATGAGTAAAGACTGAATAGGATCCTTGTTCAATACTGGATTTTTTGTATTCTTAGGTTTGGCATCACTGCTTAGTGGCTCTCCCAAGTCCAGCATATCCATGAGCCCATTGGTTTTCAGAGCGCTGTTATTAGTGGATGATGCAGCATTATTAGTTATGTCCACCATCATATCATCATGAGTTGCCCCTGGTTTGGATGTTTGTGCGATGGATACTGGCTTTAGAGTCTCATCAGTTGGTTTGTTAAAGAAATCCAAGTCAAAAAAGGCACCGTTCGAAGATGGTTGAGTATCACTCTTTTGTGATGGCTTTTCCAAAGCATTCATTGGTATCTTCTTAGCAGGTTTCCTGAAATGTTATTTGTATTGTTACTTAATGAACCACACAAAAACCTAAGATTAGTCAAGTGTACTTTGCTAAAAGCTGGAAATGAATGATGATCGAAGAACAGTTCAGACTTTTCCCTCAAATGTAGGTAAATCTTAGGTTTTACCAGTAAACCTTAAGATTCACCATAGTTCGGGTTTAACAATAACATATGTAATAAGACATTTAACAAGTAAGATTCTCACCCATTAAAACTGTCAGCACGTTTAGCATTTTCAGGCAGCGCTTGCTTCAACAACTGCTCTCCAAGTGAGTCAAGTTCATCCCACCCCTCTGACTTACTTTCCCTTTCTGAAGTCAGTTCTTCTTCACCTGCAAATTATTTGGAATTTGGTAATTCCATTACATATTCCATATCATGGAATGAAATTATCATCACCTAAAAGGTAACTCATACTAAGACCTCGATTTTCTGGTACCAAAAATCTTATTTGTTGATATCAATGCATGTTGCAATTAAAAAAAAACCCAACATATAAACAAACATGTAAATTTAAAAAATGCAATACTATAATAATATTTTATGTATACATATATGTATGTACTTACTTGTTTCCATTAAGTTTTGGGGCATAGGTTTTAGAAGCTCCACAATGGCGCAAGATAGAGTTCGCTGGTCATATATACCCAATTCCTCCAGAACATTTTTGGCCTTGCGTGTACCCTCAGTGTCATCTTTTCCACTCATAGCTCCAGCAAAATCAAGTAGAGTGGGGTGTCCTGGCTTCATTCGTTTCTTTTTCTCCCTACGTATGTCATATTTTTCAATTACATCATCTAATACGTCACCAGCAAGCAAAACTTGATCTGCAATAAGAATAAAACAGTTATACTAGCAGACATTGTTCTGACTATTAATTTGTAAACATAGTCATCAATTGAAATAAAATATGGTATATATTTTAAGTTTGTATTGAGTCTTACTTAAAAATTGTGTCAATACTTTATAACTTTGTCTCCACTTTTAATGAAATCCAAATAAAATAATTTCGTATTTATTAATTATTAACTTTAACACCTTTCTTCATATGTATAAAAAAATCACCCTAGCAGAAAAAATGTATGAAACAAAAAATTTATCATTTAAAATTTACTATTAGTATTAGATATATTACTGTAAAATTTTTAAAATTCATTGTTATACTTATTCTACAGTAGGTTGTAGTCGAAAACCAGAGTTTCAAGTAAATACTTACTAAGAATTGATGCCTGCTTGTTGCCATATGCCATTTTTTCTAGGATTGGTCGGTACCGCACACAGTTTGTATACAGTTCCTCCATGAGTTGCTCCTCTTCAGGCGACGCATCGTATGCATGGTCCAGCATGTCTTGCAGCAGTTCAGCACTATCCAAGGCTGCACCCACCTCCTTCGCACGTCGACTGTTTGCTTCATTCCTGCGCTCTTCCTATGATGAGATATAAAATTCACCAAGTTCAGTCATGAATTCTATTAAGTTGTTACTAAAAGAAACTTTTCAAAAATCTAAATTGGACACAATAAATTATGTTAGTAAATTATATGAGAACTACATTTCTTGACAAGGTCCATTATGTATTCACAGTTTACAAACCAGAATTCAAAGATCTACCATGATGTTAAAAGGCACCAATAGGAAAAGCAGTCTAGTCATGTATAGAGTTTTATTACCACTTATTCCATTATTTGACAAAATTATAAATATTTGAAACTTGCCTCTCGGACCATAGTTTTGATAAGCTTGTTGGCATGTTGCAAGTCTTCAGGCTTCTTGCTTTGGAGCAATTTCTGTAACAACTTTGACTTTTCTTCATCTTCAAAAACAGCTTTTTTTGCCCGAGGTCGAGCAACAACAACAGGATCTTCCGGAGGCAGAGGGGGAGGAGTCTCAGTGATAACACCCTGATTCTTAAGCATGTCGTACGCAACTTTAAATTTTGACTCTTTAGGGTATTCAATGGACCAGGCATGTAGCAGCTGTAACACCTGTAAAGTAAGATTTTGATAGACAAAATATTATATTACTGCTCCTATTACTGTTGGAAATACGAAAGATAATGGCGAAAACATACTCTCGTGCGAACTTCAACCGAGGTCCTCTGCGCGTAGTACTTCGGAGACACAAGTTTAATCATTTCATTGAGGAAGCGGAATTTTCCGATTTCGGCATGAAAGTTGGCGTCGCAACGTCGCATGCAGCGATCTAGCATGATGAGCGCCAGCATGGCTTCCTGCGAGTTGAGCGACTGCATGCGAGCGGCGAGTGCCTGGGCGGCCAGCAGCGGCCCGTCCCCGCACTCGCGCATCACTGTGCAGAACGCCTCCACCGCCGCATCGTCGGGCTGCGTCAGAGACTCGTGCGTCGCTTTTACTAGAAAATATATTCAGTACTCAATACGATTGCCCCAATTTAAAATGACATGATTCGCAAAATTATAAAACTTACATATCAGGGCTTCTAAGCTAGTTAATGTTACGTTCATCTTTGCGATTCACGTAGATCGATAAATTGTTAGAATATTGATTATTTTATTTCGCACTTAGATGACATTTGTTTGTTTGGCCATATTGCGACCTTCCACAATTTATTATTGTTATGTATTCTGGTGCAACTGTCCTTAGGTTAATTCATAAAATTACAATTAGAATTTCAGTTGTTCACTGATCTACTTGACAAATTCAAACAAATTAAAAGAATGCACTATTATTTTCAATAAACTCCTAACACTCCTATAGTATAAGTAGACAGAAACTTCAATAATTCTCTTGAAAGTCTGAAAATCACGAAAACGCAATCGACCTCCTCCTTTACAATTGACAGCTGGAAAATTTTGTAATGCTTTTGTTTTTTACATACAAACCGGATCCAGGTTTTTTGGCCAAATATATATCTATAATCAAAAATATGAAACAAAACCAAAATATGTAGGATTATGTAAGGAGGGTCATAAAATTCATCATGTATTCTTTTCCCGGAGAGTACAAACATTTCATCATAATGAAGCTGATATAATATCTCTGCTACCAAAAAATATCTTAATCTTAATTAAAATGGTGCTAACTGTAACTGGTGCAATATAGTACAAAAACGTGTAAAATATGCACCATTAATACAATATAGATCAATTTAAAAAACATATCTTTCAGTCATGAAAAATGTATATTTTTTTTAAAAGAGTATTTTTGGGCTAAAAGAACTATGGAACATGTAATTGTATCATTCCCTACATTATCACCAAAACAAGGAATGATGTAATATGACAGAAAATAAAGAAGAAATGTGTATTATTAATCATAAAGTAAATTCAAAGTAAGTTAAAATTTCTGAGTAGATTTTTATTTTATTTTCTTTTTTCTATTGTAATGTAAGAAATTATAATATTTCTGAAACTTCTTCTTAAAACAATAATAATACTTTTTGCCTTAGAGACATAACATGCAGAGTGTAGACTAGAACTAGTGTACTTTAGTAAAAACTGTTAGAAGACACAATCTTTACGCATTGTTTCCTAACTTAAAGTAAATTTTCTACCAAACCGATTTCATTGACTTGACTGTGATTTGTTATGTGAATGAGTATTTCATTATATTAACTTATAGACATAAACCTCCACGGTTAGACGAAATAATAAAGAAAGGCTAGAAAGAAAAGTATCCAATGTTATAAAACTGATAAAAAAGTAAAAATTTTAGACATTAGTGTAATGTCAAATCGACTAAATTGTCAATAGTGTCTAGTTTGGAAAATAGTTCCAAGCGTTTTCTTATTTCGAACTATAAATAATTTTTATATTACGTCGTTTACCGAACCCACAATGTCCGTTTCTCGGCTAACTCGCCTCGTTGTACAGTCAAAAACTCTAACGAGACATGAACCAATCGTGCAGAAGAGAAGTGCCACAACAACTCCGAGTGGTGCTATTCTTCCCGAGCCAGAGAAGACTCCCTTTGGTCTGTTGAGCGTGGTGTGCGCTGTTGTGCCGGGCCTACTCATCGGGGCAGCAATAAGTAAGAACATCGCCAACTTCCTGGAGGAGAACGAACTGTTCGTGCCTTCTGACGACGACGACGATGATGATTAATGTTAACGACAAATCCTTAGGTATTTTCGTCGTGTTCATATTTGTTCAGTACATACATACATACACATCTTCACGCCAAATCCCTAACGGGGATATTTGTTCAGTGATAAGCAATACAAAGTAGTTCAGTACAGATTTACTTCTAATCCACTGCTGAGTAAAGATCTCTTCTCAGAATGTAACATAGATTTAGGTGCCCATAACGATGACCTAGTGCTAAGTGGTAGACTTTACATCTGTGCCACTGTTTTTTTACCTGTGTTTCCTCACAAAGTCCTTCACTGCAAAGTAAATAATATTTTATATAAATAACATCAGATTATATCTTTGCCAGTGGTTTGGGCTCTGGACTCTCGTGAGAATTACAACAACTTTGTCCTCATTTATATCATGTATATTCTAAATAAATTATCACATTCATTGAATTCTCATATACATTGGTATCTCCGAGGGAGTCTTCACAAGGAAGTTCTAAATGGTGTAAAATATCAATACTCTATCAACATGTGGATTAAGCCCAGATTCCTCTCAAGTGATCAAGTTCCAGCATTGGGACAGAATGAATTGACACAAACTTGATTAATCTATCTATATATTAATCTATTTATTTGAAGCATTTTGTAGCAGCTAATTTTGAAACGTACAGTAGCCAGTTTTGAAATTGTGATTATTTGGAAAATATCCTGGCTTACATGATATTATTAGAAACCAATAAACTAAAATTTTGCACTAAGATAGAATTTTATGGAAAGTTGAAACACATCTCTCAAATTGATATGCAACATTATGACATTTGGTACATATTTTAATTACAACTTTTCTTTTATTTCCAGAATCTTAATTTGTGCGGGTATAAAGAAGAAACGGTTTAATGTTAAAACTTTATTAGGATTGTTACAGAAGCTTTATTTTAATGTAATAAACTTTGTGCTCACATGCTTAGTCTATGTAAAATGCCCGTTCATTATTTATGTGTTTTCATGTTTTGTTTTTAGGATTTTATAATTTTTTTCCTAAGTCTTATATTTACAGAATTTAATGTATAAGTACAGCAAAATATATTATAATACAAAACAGCATTCTATATACATGTCATTTCAAATTTTCAATAAATATGTAATATTATTGGCACACACCACCGTTAGCTGACTAAAGTGTGCTCTCACAATGTGAAGTATAAAACAAACATACAAAAACAGTGATATCAATATTGTGCTGTAAAATATCTTATTGTCTATGTTGAATGCTGTCTTTGACTGTATATAAAAATATATATCAGTACAGAGTAACAACCTCGCAGTTTCTGCATACTAGTCAAATGTTACTCTCTATAACATAGATTTATGAATGTCAGTAATCTCATCACACTTGTGCTTAATTTTATAAGTGAAGTGAAATAAATGACTTTCAAATGGCATGATTCAGTCTTTTATTTTTATGTAGAATAGTAAAATTATTTATAACCAGTGATAGATATAGTATTAGACTCCATTGGCCCATGCACTAGATGACTGTGACATTCATCTCAAATTGCAACAATGATTTACTGAAATTAGTTTAGTGTAAAGTACAAGACCTTAGAATTGAGTAATAGATAACAATGGAAAAACGAAAAATAACGATTGAAAATAAGAACAACAGAAGGTCAAGAAAAGTATAGGTTGTGGTTATGGTTGCAAACTGCATGATATTAAACTTTCAAAAGCAAATTCAATAAAGTAATTTTACTCTGCTGTGTCTTTATGTAAATATTCTGTTTTACAATATTGATCTAGGCCTATAAATAATACAAGTAACATGTGTCTCATAAAAACCTTAAAACAACACAAAAATTATACATAACATGACTGGAAAATAATCTCTGGATTCCAGATCAAATTAATCTAATACTTTGCTGAAATATCAACATCTTTAAATCCATAGAGGTGTCTCTAAAACTAAGTAAAACATTGTGCCTTAATAAATAATAGGTACATTTAAAAGAAGTTAATTAAACCATCTATTCTATTTGTCAAAAAAAAAAAACTTGTAGTTGAAAAAATCTACCACACAAAATGTAATGAAATGCAAATTTGCTCCTGACAAGTCAAGATTTTAAAAAGCGTTATTACTTGATTACATATAAATACTGGATCACAACTTTTAAATGGTATACTCTTGAGAGATCGTAAAATAACATGTTTAACCACCAGAAGTGTCTGTATCCTTATCTAAAGCTTCACAATTTGTGTACCATTAAAATTTGTTAGTTCATGTAATAAGTTATATAGAAATAGGAATGGTAATACTTAATCCAATGTGTTATTGCAGTATTTTTTGATACTACGGAAAGAATGGTTTCACACAAGAGGATACAAACATTGACAGTTAAACACTTCTGGTTAGGTTAGGTTTCTACCAAAGTGTCTTGTTTGCCGCTGATCAGACGTATAGTTTTATTCTGGAGGCCTCTTGTGCTCGCCCCAACCATGGAAGCACTTGGTGAACCGTCGCGACTCCTTGTCTTTGAGAGTGAGGAACAACTTCCGAGGCCTGTCTGGTTGCATTGCTTTCATGTGTTGGATGTATACCTGTATGGTACAATTAAAATTTGAATGTTATCTTTATTCAATTTATTGTATTTCTTATTAATATTATTATAGAAATAAAAGTTTGTAAGAACAAATTTGTAAGAACGCACAATAAATAATCATGCATCTCAAATTCATCTCCATTCTATCGTAAATAAACATGATGTATGACGAACAATATAAAAATAGAGCGAGAAAAAGTGAGAATAAAGATTATGTAATCTATTCTTTTCCCATACATAATTTTGTACTATATAAATAAGTATTGTAGTAAACATGGGAAAGTATATTTTTCAAGCAATACGTAAAGAATAAAGTAATTTATTTTAAATATTTCACCTGAGCGGACTTGTACGCCAGCTTTATCTCGACCTCGGAGCACTTGGCGCCGAGCCACAGGAACACTTGCTCGCCGTTATCGAGTATCATGATGTCGTCGTCTGCCAGATCGTCCTGCGTAACATTCGTACGTAATAAGTTGCGTCTACTTGAACAAATTCAAGTGAAATCAATGTAAAAGTTATACATGCGCAAGAACTAGAATCGCATCTATACTAATTTTGCTACAATGGTTTCGGTATACTCCCATATTCAACGTTATTACTTTATTACTTTTAAATCAGTTTATACTGTAATGTTTACAGTCATCGTAGATGGAGATATTAAGACTAGGCCGCACATCTTAATGAAACATCTTTGTAATAGAAATAACGTACGAATTGCTGTCTCGTAAAAAAGTGCCTTTCGCGCGGTATTGCTCGTCAAATATATATAAAAAGTGTTTGCGGTAAATAAATTATGAATAAACTGTATATAAACCATAAAATAATATAATTTTAATTTATAATCTCGTATGTATAATTAATAGACTTGTCTGTTTATACAGCTGTGTATGGGCTGATGAAAAGTCGTTATGGAGCATAAATTAGATTGAATTTGCAATTCAATTGGTGACATTTTAAAGATATATTTTATTTCATTAATTCTTTACATATGGGTAAAGTGTAATAGAATAAGTTACATTGTTTTATCATATTATAATTTGATATATACAGGGTGTCCCAAAATTCAACGATAATCCGTGAACTGGGGGTAGGCCTGCTTATGCCTGTTATGGAA
>DWNR01000925.1:0-16994 GCA_018250455.1 Polygonus leo | reverse complement strand
TGAACTCATACTAATAATTTTATGGTCGTTTGAATGGTATGTTGCAGTTTTACTACTTTATGCATTTAAGGGTTAAGAAATGCTTTGATGATGGATGTGAGCCTGATATCAGTTCTTTTAAAACTGTAGTTGTTTCTGAATTATGGGTATATTTACTTTACCATCACTACAACACAGTCCAGGAGCTTCAGTCGCCCATTTTTTTGCTTGGCATAAATTGCATATTTTATTCATTCTGCCAATATCAATATCATTTAGCTCAGTATAGTCAAGGGTATAATCATAAGCAAACGCAGCATTTAATAAATTATATTGCCTGCGAGTTCTATTTCTTGCTAATCTTGCATTTTGCTGTACTAATCGATGGGATCGTTCAGTGCTCGATTCCCGATTGCGGTTAGCCAAATTTCGGGAATTCTATAAGGCTAAACGTTCAGCGCTTCATTCCCGTTGTCGGTTCGCCGTAGTTCGAGTTTCAATTGAAGATCTCTATCTCTTACATCTGTATCATGATCATCATCTCTTTTTGTAAACTGTCTCGTATAAAATAATTCTGATGGAGATTTGCCTGTAACAGAGCGAGGTGTACTGTTATACATTATTAAATAACTAAAGAGGTCGTCTTTCCAGTCCTTACTTTCTGCGTGACATATTTTTAAACGTTTTAACCCTATACTTGGCAAAATAAAAATATTTTAACTATTCGTTATTTTTGTTCTATATATTGGATTTTGGAGTTCTTAAAAACTTGTAAAAACAAATAAAAAATCTAACATAGTTTTGGAAATATAGTATGTGTTTTTAAATGCACACTGCTAGCTCCATCAGGTTTACACTATCAAGAAAGTGTGTGCACTAAAATGCACTTTACCATGTCCAGGGGTAAATTAAAGCATCGATTATTTTTAACAAAACTTTGTTTTACTGATATAAAGTTTAACAAAAAATAAATCAGTTTTTCTTATATTAAATCACAACATTTTGGAGATCAAAATTAAGGCTTAAACAATACAAAAATCAACTTCGTCCCCTAAGATCAAATTATCTGGGCAAAACATCCACGACCATTTTTTTCAAAGTTTTATCAGTTGGTAATTTAGCTGCAGCTTCTCGAAGTCTATTTTGCCTGATAGTCCCTAAAGCAAAGATGCCATATTCATTTCTCAGATGCTCCAGCAATTCCAGAGAGGTGAAAAAATTGTCAAAGTACAACACCGAACAAGGTTTTTGCTTTATTGTTTTGGACAGTGCCAATACCACCTTTGCACCTAAGCCCATACAACTTTCTTCTTCACTAAATTCACAATAATGAAAAGTGTCCTCTCCACCGTATACCAAAAAGTTGTAAACAATGCCTGATTCTTCCGCGCGAACGAATACTTCGAAACCCCATTTACGGGGTTTGTTTTTGACGTATTGCTTACGTGAACCAGCTCGTGTACCTTTATAAGGCACCATAATTTCATCGATGCTAAAACGAGTTTCCTCTTCAACTTTTAAACAATTATGACGTATGCTTTCTAAGTGACATCCTATTTTAAAATAGCTGTATCCATCATCTTGTTATTATCAGCAAAGTGTAAATACCTTTACGAATTTGTTGAAATCGTTTTAATGGCATTATATTAGCAATTTTGTTTTACAACACATATTTTTAAACTAGCAGGCTACGTACGCAGGCGTGTTCACTACACCCATCAATAAGTGAATTGCAATGAAATCATTAATTTCATCCTTTGTGACATTAACAATTTATAAGGCCGACGAAAGTAGAAGTGTTTACACTTAAAATCAAACAAATAGTGAAAGTATATAATCTATGATTATATACTTTTTTTTGAAAATTCCTATGTTTTTTTTGGAAAATGTGTCAATAAGACTTCATTTTCAATTGTTCACTCTTTATTATAAGAAAAAGTTGTACAAAGTAAATGCAAATCAGCCTCTAGTTGTGTCTACTTATGTTTAGGCTTGCTGACTTTGAAATAAATTAAAGCAAGGGACCACACAAAGTGGCACTTTACATGTAGAGTATTCATTCATTGTATTTTCGATCTCTTGTTTTTGTGCTACACATACGACAACGATTCCACGATCCCAATTGCTGGTATTTATGATTACCCACGTTAGCCAAACGTATTTCTTCCGTCAGTCCCACCACTTTTTGTCGGTTGGTCGATAATTTTGGCCGTTTCATGGCATATTGTGGATGGCTCTCGAGGCTTCTCTTCTTAGAGGAATAATTGTTGATGCTAGGCGCAACCTAAAGTGTAGTTGTGAAAGTGGATTGTACACTCTTTTGTTGGTAGAGTATAATAGAAATGAATTTGTGATAACCAAGTCCACAGAATAAGAAAAACGAAGCCACCACCTCCTGCTCCTCCTGCCAACTTCGTAAGTGCCCCGCTTCTGATCAAATCTATCCACTCCACCCATGCGCTCTGTATACTGAAGAAGAGTTGAAGGACATTGAAAAGCCTTTTTGGAACCATCTTTTTGAGTTGGGTCATAGAATGATTTATTTACTTTTGGATGAAAGGCAGTGGTCAAAAGTGTAACAAGTTTTGTATCTTGCCACATTACAAATGCTACGTTATTTTTAGTGCGCTATCTAAAATCTTGTACACGTATGGTAGTGCACTAATTTGGGCGAGTATCAATGAAACTGCGGATTGATATACGTGCGTTTATTATGATGAATACATTGATACTGATCATAAAATAAAATTCTTAATATAATGTTGGTTATTTTCAAATCAATATATTTATTTTATCCCCTTATACAAAAAAATAAAAAAGTTACATGCAAATAAGTAGTAATATTATCTAATAACATAATTTTGAAAAAATAGTTTACATAGGTAAGTGTATAGTGACTATAACCACTACATTATTACTAGACATCGGATTATATGCACTATTAAAATGCCAAAATATGCATGCAAATATGCTGTAAAAAAAGGGCAAAATATGCACTAAATATGCACAATCAAAAACCATTAATTATTATGTATTATAATATAATTAACGTTTATTTATTATAATTTTTGTGACAATATACAATAATATATTTTTCCAAGTTTTCTACAGCAAACTTTAACGCTTGTCGCTTAATATTAATTTATAGGCCGAAAATGACCTTTCGACATCAACTGACGTTACCGGACAGAATTTGAAATTTGGCGCCATTTCTGCAGAGACCTCCTCAGGCAGAGATTGTCCGGTGCCGTTGATAAATGAGTTAATTTTCTTAATTTCCTCAAGATCTGGGTTTTTACACAAAACTGCATCTAATTTGCCACGAACCTTTTGCGATATTGAACTCGGAAGGGTGTTACTCTGTTCAATCATTGTTTCTAATATTTCTAAGGACTTGCACAAAGGAAGATTTTTAGTTTCTAGTTTCTCAATTGCATCGGGTATATTGCTGAAATGTGTGGCAATAAGAGCAATATTTTTTTTTATCGAAATATCCTCAAATGCCATCTGGCTTGAATTGATTGCAACGGCGTCTAATTTGTCAAATTTTCCAACTACTTCTTTTATGGCTTCAAAATTTTCAGCATAAAACAATACAGCTTTCAACCAAGTTCCCCAACGTGTTAATATTGGTTCTGGAGGCAGTGCTACGTTTGGTAGTTGCTCTTTATATGCTTGTACTCGCGATGGTGCTTTTAAAAACACTTTTTTTTGTAGAAGAAATCAATTTATTGACTATCCCGAACTCATTTCTGACCTCTTCCGCAACTCGATGTAATCCATGGGCTAGACAGGTGATGTGAAGCAATTTTGGGTAAAAAACTTTCAGAGCTTTACCAGCTTTTACCATATATGGCGCACCGTCAGAAACAAAAACACATATTTTCTCGTCCATAGAGGAATCAGGAAATAGTGATCTAATGGAATCATTTATGAACCGGGCGATAGTTGAATGATTTGTTTTTTCTAGGACCTTGCAAGCAACCAAATAAGGGGTGGAGGGCTCTTTAGATAATTTTCCAACAATTAGACTTGCTATATATCGCCCACATGAGTCTGTCGTTTCATCAGCTGATATCCATATTAGATCGTTCAAGAGATCGGCGCGTATTTCACTAAGTACTTCTTCGTAGATTATTGTCAGATATTTTTTCCGAACTGTGGATTCTTCAGGAATTGACTGATTAGTGAAATATTTCTTAAGGAATTTGCGGCATATTTCGTTATTTAATTGGTGGAAAGGAATATTACAAGCAACAAACAACTCACATAAATCTTTGTTAAATTCTATTTTGTTTGTAGTATCCGAATTGGAAGACGAAATATGAGACAGTAGTTGTTGTCGACTTCTTGTTGGTTTCTGTCTTGCAGCTAAATGGGAAGCAGTACTCACATGTTGATCGATTTGATATTTTTTTGATGAAGGAATTCGCTTCTCACAAACTTTGCAGAAAATCATAGTGCCATCAGTCGTAAATTGGCCTGGGTAATTTTTTATCCAAGATTCCATTAAAGTCTGGGTATTTTTTTTCACTGGCGGCATTATATCAACAAAAATAAGATTTTTATAGATAAACAAACACAGCGAAACAAAAACAATTGAATTAAATTGCGTAAGACGCGCGAATGAGCAGCGACTACCGTCCGTACGCCCCTCCCCCTCCCCCTCACGCATGCCGCACCCCGCCAACGCCTAGCGTTCCGCCGACACATCGGCATCGGCACGGCAAGCCAGACGCGCTGAGACGCTAGAGTAGATCGGACTCGTTCAGTGCGCTCGCTCGCTGAGTATGCGCGAGGTGGCCGTGACGAGTTGTCGACGGCGTAATACACGCCTAACACGTACAACTACTGATATAACCCTTAATCAAACAAACTTTATTTTTCGAGTAATTTGAAATCTGGTCACGGCTTTTAGATAAGTGGGTGCCGTAGATTTCGAAAAACAACTCCTTTTTTTTATAAAAAGGGGGGAAATGGGGGTTTTGCAGTGGGAAATTATTTCCCAGTATCCGGTATTTCAAAGCAAAATATAATTAAGTGGGAAATTATTTCCCATTATCCGGAATAGCTCTCAACTTTTGATATATTTTTACTATAAGTTCTATACATGTAAGTTGCTCCTACTTTACATGTTTCTTTTTTGTCTTATATAATAAAATTGAAAAAAATACTGTAATATGAGTGAATAAAGTTATAAAATGAAACAACAACGTTAGGAATGATATATAGTTTTAATACAAAACTGAAACTTAATTACTAAGAAAAATAATATTATTGAGGTGGAACAGTGTGAAAGGTTTTGAAGCAATTTTTAGCACACAAAGCTACTCCACAGGCGGAACATTGTATTTTTGTTCTCTGTTCTTTCTGTTTGGTACTGCAAAAGCGACACCTTTTGTAAGTATTAGTCTCTTCTGGCAAGTGTATGCCCACATTCAATAAACGAATTTCGTCTGGCACGCCAAACCTACCCCCTTTCTTATCTTTTTTAAAAAGTACACCTGTTTGTGCTTTTCCTTTCCGTGTTGTGTGATTATCTATTAGGGCACGTGCTAAGCGTAACCTGAATTCTCGGTGTCCGTGAAGGGTCGCAACATGTGTATAGTTGTAGGTAATATATGCATTTATTATGGATGCATCGAACAAAAAAAAGAAAAGTCTCATCCAGTATTTTCGTGATTTACGGCTTATTGGATACGATGATCTAAAATGATCGAATAGATCAACTCCACCCATGCTAAGTGTATACGAAGCAATTGCTTTCGGGCAAAGAATGTCTGCTCTAGAACCATCCTTTTGGGTCCTCTTTACAAGCATTATATCTAGTGGCTGATGGGCTGTCGTAAGTATAGCGACTTCTTTCGTATCAAGCCATTTAATGGCTGTGATTGGCTCTGCAGTAACAGCTGCAAACTGATGTTTTTCCAATCGCAATGGTTTTGGTTGCTTTTTCTTTATTATATCAGGTAGATCTTTTCTATTGCATCTGACTGTCCCTACTGCATAAATCTTTTTATCATAAAGATCTTCCATAAGATTACAACTTGTAAAAAAGTTATCAAATGCGACTTAAGTATTTTTTGGTACACTACTGCAGAGTTTCATGACAACATTGTATCCTAATCCTTCATTTTCCGTGCTGTCGCCTTTTCCAGTATAAACTTCAAATTGGTTTTTGCATCGCACCTTGCCCACACTTTAAATCCTCTCTTGATGGGCTTTTTCGGCATATATTGCTTTAACGAACTTCGACCTTTAAACTTCACCATACATTCATCAATTGATTGTACTTCAGAATTAAATGCTTCTCTCTGATAAACCTTGTTCAGTTCTGTGAGGAGGGGTCTCAGTTTATATAATTTGTCGTATTCAGAAGAGCCTCTTGGTGGTTCCATTTCATTATCATTTAAGTGGAGTTTTTCCGTATTTTTTTTAAATCTTGTGATTGGGAAAACCTGGGCAATTTCCTTGTTGTAATAAAAAGGATCTGAAGATCAGTACAGTTCCATGTCCGGCAGAGGATTTAAGCCCATGAGGATTAAAACTCCTAGATACGCCTTAATATCTTGTTGAGTTACTGGTTGCCAATTGTTGCTATTTTTCTGATATGCGTATCTATTTGTTTGTTCCACAATTATAACAATCAGTTCATCAGGAAAAAGCCGTTCAAAAATACTTAATGGTGAAGTTTTGTGCGTGTCATTCGCCTTGGGTTTAAAACGTTTTTCAAAAACGGGAATATCATGGGTTTCGGATTTTGTCTCCCATACTCTTGGCTTAGAACGATCTCTGCGTATTTCGTTGTTAGTTTCAGTCTGTTCATCATCTGCCAAAAACTCTTCCATGGGAACGTCAATGACATTTATTAAGTCTTGCTGAACTTCAAATGCGTGAATGTCTTGAAGTTGTATATTACATTCGTCATTTTCTGTATCTAAGTAAGTTAGCAAAGGACTGTCTGTTGTTGGTGAGTTTGTGATATGAGATGTTTCTCCTAAGGCTGTCAGTAAGGCATCCGTTGAAATCTGTTGGGCTTGTATAGTAGGCGTTTCTTGTTTATCTTCATTCGATTCGAAGCCGAAAATATATTCAAGACGTTGTTCAATTAGGTTATCGTCAAGCTGATTGAGGTAAGTATCGGATGGAGAATGAATGCTATTGACATAGCATGAGTCATCTTCAGAATCTGAGGCTGATAAATCAGACAAGTTGTCTAAATTTTGCACCACCTCCTCCAATTTTTTCTTTGATAGAACTTTTTGTAACTTTTTAGCGTCCATATTTAAATAGCTAAAAAAAAAAAAGGAAGTCTAAACTAACTTGGTAGTCTGAGCAGTACAAATAGTTCTAAAATATAATAGTTATAAAAATCAAGTGACAAATCACACAAACGCAGTCATAACTCTCGAGAAAGCTCCATATATGAGTTACTCGCTGACAATTTTGTGTAAGTTAGATAAAATTATAAGTAACTATACCTGTTTAGGTACTTATATAGTGCAACAGACAAATTATTTATTGTATATATAGAAATTGGTATTTTTCAAATGCAGGAACAAACAATGGGAAATAATTTCCCACATAATTAAACCTAAGAAAATACAACAAATATCAATGCTGCGAGCCCAAAAACCGTAAGAAACGTTCAGAAAACTTACCAGATTTTATGAGTTTATGCACTTACCAGATTTTTTTCTTCAAAAACTTTTAAATCTTCCGTTTGAACCGGTTTTTTCACAAAATATTTCAAACTGTGTTTTTGACATTGACATACAATGACAGTTCGCGCCTTAAGACAAAATGTTGCAAATAAATAAAATTAAAAAATTCTGTACGATTATTTTTCCCTAAGGTTGGTACTGATTAGAGTTGCCAAAAACGAAATAAAACAAAAAAATTACAGTAGTGGCATGTGGGAAATAATTTCCCAATATTTGATTAAGGGATAAGCACCGTCAGTGAAAAAATACCATTATATGCAATAACGCTATAAAAATAGCATTATATGCATTTGCATATGCAAAAATGCAAATGCATATAATCCGATGTCTAATTATTACATTATATTACATTATAGCCATTGCAATAGTTAAGTGGTCCAACAATATCCATATGTAGGTGATCAAATCGGCAACTATATACAAAATGTCCATGGGGTGACATAGTATGCCTCTGTATTTTTGATTTTTGGCAATCTACACAACCTAAAGGTTGCCATAACCCTTTCCGTCACGTCTTTGTTCATGCCTTGCCATATGTATCTATGTTGCATCATCTTTCTAGTTGCACGCGTGCCCGGGTGACTAATTCCGTGCACAGCGTTGAAAGCTGATACACGAAATTCTCTAAGCAAATATGGGCGTGCTCGGTTCAATGACACGTCGCAGTGAATTTCTTTGTTACAATTTGGTACCAATATTTTCTTAAATGATAATGATTTTGACTTCATCAATTTTTGTAACTCAATATCATTGTTTTGTGCTTCGGCTAACTTCTCATAATCTAAGGGTGATGAAATGTCAATTGCTGATATTCTTGACAAACACTCAGCAACAGTATTTTCCAGGCCCGAAATATGTCTTATTTCTGTACAAAATTGCATTATGAAGTCCAGTTGTCGTATTCTGCTCGGTGTGTCATTTTTACTTACTGTATTTTTCTGTAACGAGTAAACTATTTGTTTGTGATTATGTGTCTCTCGATGTTAATATTCATATCATTGCATGTTTTAGTGCCAAAAATTACAGCATTATCTACAATTGCGCTTCGTTCGGTCACAAAATATTCATCCAGAGCATTTATTTTGGCCAGTCCTATATCCAGAGTCATTTTTGGGGACTGTAAATATTTTTGAACCAAATTAACTTCCTCCAGTATAGAGAGCCAAAATTGTACATAGGTCAAAAAGGTAAAATCGCAAATAGCCGGCAGTAGCAAGCTTGCTCCTGATCTTGTATCTAAATTTGCTTGTGAAGGATCTTGTAAATTTTCGAGAACATTGACTATTTCCTCTACGTTTTCTTTGACTACTTTTACTGACTCGTAATGTGCGCTCCAGCGGGTATCAGATAAACGTTTTAATTTTTTTTCTGTTTTCTCATTAAGCAACTCCCATCTCTTCGTAGATGCCGAAAAAAATGAATATAATTTCTCTACTGTTCCAAAACATGTGACACTAGAAGGAACGCATGAAAATGCGTGGACTCCGCAAAGATTCAAAGAATGATTCGAACAAGGACTGAAAAGCGCTTTTGGATTGACTTCTCGGATTTTCCGTTGCACACCTCCGTGAATACCTGACATTGATGCTGCATTGTCATAACCTTGAGCCCTGCACAACGAAATATCAAGTCCATCTTTTTCTAGCTGTTCCTGAATATCTTTCGACATATCCTCAGCAGTTTTTCCAGACATCAAAATGAAACCCAAGAAAGATTCTCGTACCTCCACGATGTCATTCTCTATATGAACGTATCTAATGATTTGGCTCATTTGGTCTGTTTTACTTTCATCAGGGGTGCTGTCAAAAAGGATTCCGTAATACTTGGCCTTTTTTATATCTGCAATAATTGTTCGCCTTACATGTTCACCCAAACATTGAATAAATTCATTTTGTATACCTTTTGACAAATAATAAACTTAATACATTTTATAATATGAACTATCAGAATATAACTACAATATTTGATACACGTAAAAGTAAAGAGGGTCGAAAGTCTGTACATGGAAAATATTAGAAAAATAGTTTGCTGAGGATGGTTACAATTGATAACAGAAAAGTTTAAACAGTTTTTAGAATTTTTGTCTGTTTGTCTGTTTATTTGACCGTGCATCACGTAAAAAAAGCTTAACGGATTTTGATGCAATCTTTACTGATCTGTCGAGAAGCTCCCCGGCCAGGTTCTAGGTCATAAAAATTCAATCCCTAAAAGGAGGAGTGGAGTAGTGGTAGCTGGCGGAGCCGCAGGCATAGCTAGTACTATATAAATGTGATTTGTAGTAAACCTCTTGTAACTATGCCTATTAAAACTACATATAACGCTTAAGTGGTCAGTTACTACTTCGTGTATCCCATGTATATGGACTACTTGGTTTTAAGGTAAAATTTTAATCTGTTAAAATCTTCTGTACCTGTGCTTCCAATTAATTTAACATCAAGCCGTAAATTGTCAATGTCAATGTCACTTTCGTGAAGTTTTGGTGTACAGGTTTGAAGTACTTATGTAGTTATTTGTGAACCTGTACAAATGCAATTTGTTTTCAGTTTCCTTTTAACATTTAGAATGTTTTATATGAATTGATATTATATATCATATAAGAAATACCATACACTTGACGTATATGTGCAAAAACTTATTAATTTTAAGTACTAGTATTAGCAATCATGGAGTCCTGCATGTTTATGAAACCAATACAGCCACATGTTTTTAAGGCAATAAAAGATTTAGATACAGCGACTTTAATGAAATGTTCTCCTGAAGAAATTCGGCCTATTATTCCATGTCTTGTTCGCATGGCACTCATATGCCCCTTGGATGTAACGCAGTATTGTGCTGAAGCCAAAACTAATATACTAACTCTAC
This sequence comes from Polygonus leo, assembly GCA_018250455.1. Lineage (NCBI taxonomy): Eukaryota > Metazoa > Arthropoda > Insecta > Lepidoptera > Hesperiidae > Polygonus > Polygonus leo. The sequence goes on along the minus strand of DWNR01000925.1, from coordinate 6,429 downwards.
TGTCTGGCATTGATTTGGTCAATTTCATTGTATCATTACTTTCCATTGAATTTCACGCCTTAGAAGGTGATTTAAAAAAAGAACAAGAAATGCGGTGAGTCCATACTATTTACTATTTTGTGAAGATAAATATTGTGATTGTTTGTTTGGACTATGTGTACATAAGACACCTTAATACATTTAATGAGATTTTTTTATAATTTCAGTGCACGTAGTGGTTCCCAGTGCACGGAATCATTTTTGATTCAAAACATCGTTAATGGCTTAGCTAATGATTTTGAGCAATCGGATTCATCTAGGCGTCTTCGTCTTGTACTGTCAGAAATATTGCAAATGCAAGCTCAAATAGTAGAATACAACCAAAATAAGAGCTCCAATGTGGAATGCTCCATCAAGCCGTCAGAACTTTTTGATAATGATGTTTATTTAGAAGAAATAACTGATGTTATTTGTATAAGTCTAGCTGAGCTTCCAAACTTGCTGAATATATGCGATGTTGTGGAAGTGCTGCTACATGTCAACAAAGGCCCTAACATAATATCATGGGTAGTCGCAAACATGCCTGACACACTACATGAAGGTAAAGTTTATTTATATAGTTTGTGATAGTAACATAACAACAGACAAAGTCCAAGACTGCTTTCAAAATAGCTTATTTTTTTGCAAAATTGCATATTTCTGTCTTTTGTTACATACCTACCTAAAAAATCTTTTGATGATCTGATTTTTTAGTTAATTTCTTCTCATGATGCCTCAAATTCTTTGGCCCAAGTGCCCCTGTTGCATGGCCTCAGATGATATTTAGTGTGAAGTATTTAGATATAAATCGAACATACTATAATATATAAACCTAACATACTATATAGTTTTTAACCAATAGCACTATAATATTCTTGTACTTTTTCAGTGGCAGAATCTCTTGTAGTTAATGCTGAAAGAGGAGAAGAAGGCGGAATTAGAGCCAAAACACTAACCATACTTTGTGATGCATGTCCACACATTTCAGCAACTGTGAGAGCCAAAGCAGCTTCAGCATCTAGGTTACCATCGCTGGTTATAAATCTCACATTAACACACCATCAGGATGACTTAGTAAGTTTTTCATATTAATTTTTAGTACTCAAAGAATGCCAACAAAGCCAAATTATTAAGAATTTGGTGTAAATCCATCCATGTGATTATCACATAATGGATAATCACTTTAATTTGTTACAAAATGTGGAGTATTATACTTGCTATTACATCAAATACTAAAAGTAAAAAAAGATAAAATAAGAGGAGGTCACCACACAAGTAACCAAGATTTTCAAGTTCACATTATTAACACTAGGCTTTCACTGCCCTCATACATAGTTCCAAACACAATTTATTGCACATAACATAGAATTTTTAATAAAGGTATTAAATAATAACAATCTCTTTATAGGTTTCCTTTATGTCTGGGCTTCTATTGGGCTCCGATCAAACTACCCGAGCCTGGTTTGCTACATTCATTCGTAATTCTCATAAAAGAGGCAAGGGCGATGGGAATGCAGCACTAATCAAACTACGTCAAGAATTACTGAACAGGCTCAAAGAAGCATCTGCAGGAGTTGAAGCATCAGCATTACTTAGACTTTATTGTGCACTAAGAGGCATTGCAGGAATAAAATTCCAAGATGATGAAGTCTCTGGGCTATTAAGATTGGTCACACAAAAACCTCCTCCTACTCCTGCAGGAGTTCGATTTGTATCTTTAAGTTTGTGCATGATCCTGGCGTGCCCATCTTTAATGGGTTTGTTTATTATCTATTAATTACTAAATCTTAATATATTTTAGATTATGTCAAAAGTTTAACAAATAAAACCTTTTAATTCTAGCTGCACCAGAACATGAGAAAAAAGCAATTGAATGGGTCCAATGGTTGGTGAAAGAAGAAGCATATTTTGAGAGGTGCTTATAAATATTTTTTATTTCTGTGATGTATTTTTTAGGCTATAGAAATTGGTAATCAAAATAAAAACAAATTATCATTCATCTGTCAGTTTTCATATAATTGCGGATAATATAATTTTTTTCAGTAACTCAGGGGTAACTGCATCTTTTGGTGAAATGTTGCTTCTGATAGCAATCCATTTTCATTCTGGACAACTGGCCGCGGTGGGTGAACTGGTGTGCGCCACCTTGGGCATGCGAGTACCTGTGAGACCAAATGGTCTCGCCCGCATAAAGCAAGCATTTACGCAGGAAATATTCACTGAACAGGTTGGTTATACAGTATTTTTAACGTTAATCTATTTATGTACTTTGAAATAATGATACACTCATTTTTATCCAAAACAATATATGTTAATGATATTCAACACAAACCATTTTGTTTTCCAGGTTGTTACTGCACATGCTGTAAAAGTTCCTGTTACTGTAAATCTAAACAGCAATGTTTCTGGATACTTGCCTGTACATTGCATTCACCAACTCTTAAAATCCCGGGCATTTTCAAAACATAAAGTTCCAATAAAAAATTGGATTTATCGCCAAATTTGTAACTGCACAGCACCATTACATCCAGTGATGCCAGCCCTCGTTGAAGTATATGTAAACTCCATTTTAGTAATAAATAATAAAGGGACAAATGAATACTTCAATAAACCTATAACAGAGGAAGAAATTAGAAGAGTGTTCAGAAATTCCATTTTTGGTGTAAACTTTGATGTCCAAAAGAAACCATTTAGTCCAATAGAAATAGATAATGGTGAATCATTAGTAGAGTTTAACTTGGAAAAGCCAACACTAGCTTCTCAGTTGCTTTTAATATACTATCTTCTACTCTATGAGGATGTTAGGCTGTCCAATGCAGCAACCTTATTAGCTAATGGGAGAAATATAAAAAGTTATTCAGCAGCTTTTCTTTCTGAACTTCCAATAAAATATTTACTACATCAAGCTCAAAAAGACCAAATGAGTTACGGCGGGCTTTTCAGTCCGCTCCTGCGACTGCTGGCGACCCATTTCCCGCAGCTCTCACTTGTTGATGATTGGATGGACGATCAAGTGTTTGGAGATTACTGTCGTCACCAAATTGACGTCAATTTATCAGAATCATCAATTAATGAAGCTTTTCAAAATATAGAAGTAAACCCATACAAAACTGGAAAGATTTTAAAAGCTATGCTTAACAAAAATCCGACGGATATATGGCCGTTTGCAGAGATATTTGTCAGATATGTTAAAAGCGTACTTAGTGATCAAGTGCCACGGCATATCCAGGAATTATACCGCGAGGTATGGCTGCGTCTCAATACCGTGTTGCCACGATGTTTATGGATAATGACTATAAATGCGTTATTGGACATTAATGGCACTGTTAAAAATGTGACCATAACTCAAGAGAATGTTTTAGTTGATCCTTTACAAGTTTTACGTTGTGATATACGAGTATTTAGATGTGGACCTATACTGAAAATAATTTTAAGAATATTAGAGGCCAGTTTAGCCGCCTCGAGAAGCCAATTAAGTCGACATTTACTGGACAAGCCCTTACTAGAAAAAACTGGGCAGTTAAATTCGGATTCAGAACGTGAAGAATTAAAAAATGCTTTGATAGCTGCTCAAGAAAGTGCAGCACTTCAAATTTTATTAGAAGCTTGTTTAGAAACAACTGAAGACCAATCTAAACCAGAACTTATGTGGTCATTGCGAGAAGTAAGGAGAATAATTTGTTCTTTCTTGCATCAAGTATTTATATCTGAACCTTCATTGGCCAAATTAGTGCATTTCCAAGGATATCCAAGAGAACTTTTGCCGGTAACAGTTCAAGGCATACCTTCAATGCATATTTGTTTGGATTTTATTCCAGAACTGTTGAGCCAAGCATCTCTTGAAAAGCAGATTTTTGCTGTTGATCTTGTGTCTCATTTATCGATTCAATACGCGTTACCAAAAGCGATGTCTATCGCAAGACTATGCGTTAATACTCTGTCTACCCTCTTGTCAGTTTTACCGAGCGACTTGCGATTAGAATTATTCCAGCCAGTACTCAAGTCACTAATGAGAATTTGCGTGGCATTTCCCTCGCTGTTGGAAGATATAACATCGTTATTATTGCAATTGGGACGCATTTGTGAATCGCAAGCATCTCTTGGACACTGTTGGAATGATACAAATATCTTAGGAGAAGGGGCGTATGTACCATCCGATATTCAAAACGATACAAAAGTATTAGTTGCTGAAGTTCTCTGCAGAGATATCAAAACGACGATGTCAGAAATAATTCAGAAAGCTTTACTTAATGACAAATTGTATTAATACTTAAAACAAATAAGTTTTATGTAGTTATAAATATACTTATATTTTGACTTTTGCCTTTTATTTATAAACAACTTCCCATTAGCAGGTGCCCGACCAGAATATCTATAAATATTATAAAGTACCTCAGCGCTTCACTGGCGTACGGCGTGTAAGCCAATGCATTGCAATATTAAATATACTATTAAAACAGTACAAAAATAAACACACACATCTTCATGCCAAATCCCTTACGGGGTAGGCAGAGAGTATCGAGTGCCAAATGGCACGGTTCTGACATACTTGCCTAGCTTCTTTCACTTTCATAAGAAACAAAAATAAACAAACATTATTATTTTAATGTTTAATAGCATTAATACATTACATGCAACATGTTTGAAGGTTCGATTGGATTTTGTGTTTCAAGTTGTCTGTACATCCAGGCACAATGGTTTCTTGAAGCGTAATTTCCGATGTCATTGTAAAGTTGCGCCTGCAAACAAACAAATTGTCATTTTCCCTTAAGAAATATGGTGCATTTATTTTAGAATTTTTGAAGTATTTCTTTTTTATTTACCTGTAAATACCATGTTTGCAAAAGTCTTGAATGGGCACCAATTTTCGAAAAGTTCTCCTTCACGGATTCCAGTGCCTCGCAACATGATTGAATAACTTGTGTTCTAGGTTCTCCAGTGGTAGGGGCCGTAGCTATCCGACATTTTGTGTACAGCAATAACGCTGAAATAGTATAATGGCAATTACAATGTTTAAACTCATTCTTCACGATGATTATTCTTTACGAGCAGTTAGAAATTAAGTATTAAAAAAATGATTATTCCAATTTTATGTAGTTGTTTAGAATACCTAATAGAAAAATAAGCTTTTTGTGTCTGGTAATTCGGGGCCCTCCTAAGTATTGGGCACAGGGCACAGGCACGTGTGCCCATATGGCAAACAGTACTAATTACGCGTAAATTCCCGCAACTACATCCGTCTTAAATCTTTTATCCCCTGCTTCACCCTCCTGGGATTCATTGAAATATTTATGTATGATTTTAAATATTTTGTACGTTATCCTGGAAAAACAACCTATTTTTTTGAAATTTTACATTTTTTGTTAAGCTTAAATCTTGTTGACACTTACCTCTTGCTAAATCGTAGGCGCTACCATGTGCCATGACGGAAGGTAGTACTTTCCTCACCAATAATAAAGCATTCTTCGTACATCCCATATGGAGTTGCACATTGGCAATATGCATTTCGGCTGTAGCCGCTAAGTAGTGCAAGTGATATTTTTTGGCAATAGAAAGTGCTTCGTTCAATAACATTATATTTGTGGATTGAATGCTACTGAAGGATTGTTGTACTTCTGACATCATTATCATGGATTTCACTCTGAGGGATACATAATGTAAAGTGTCATCTTCAGTTTTGCAGTAATCTAAAATATCTTGAAGACAATCTAAGGCATCGGTTGCGTCGCCCTTTAAAAAATACATCTCAGCTTTTAGTAACTGACTCTGCCATCGATCGAATGATGCTAATTGCTTTATACTTTGTTCTGCCTCTTCCCATTTACCTGAAATATAATCGTACTTTGTAAAATAAAAAATCTTTTTTATTATGAGAAAAAATATATTATTCAAATATAATATTTTTATATTTTTCAAAAAACAATTTTCTTACAGAATGTATTCTAAGACGGTTAAGTAGTGCAAATGAAACGTTGAACACTGACTCTGTGACTGTGTTTAAATTAAAAGAGAATAGTTTCGATACATAATCTATCCAAGTTCCATAACTAATTATAGTATTTGGCAAAATTCACATGAGGTACAGTAAAATCAGCTCGGAGAAGTTTTTGCACATGTAGTGATGTACGGTTAGCCGATAAATAAGCATATAATATTTATGAATTACATTTAATAGGTATGTACTAAATATATTACATAACCGTTTTTAATCATGAATTCCAACAACTACAGATATTTCTTAGACATGCTCTTTCTTGCTTTCATCCGTTATACTATTAATGTAAATGATAATTCGTTCTGATAATGTCCTTAAAGTTTCGTCTCTACCCTAAAATTAAATTTCCTACATATAAAACAGTACCGAATAAATAGTAACATAATTTGAATAAATTTAGTTTATCCTACATTTCG